>JAAAKL020000437.1:0-42561 GCA_010016065.2 Carybdea cf. marsupialis auct. non (Linnaeus, 1758)
TCTTCAACATTGTTGCTTAAAAGAGAAAAAGGAGTACCCAGACACCCTTGTCTTACTTATCATCTATATATATATATATATATATATATATATATATATATACATGAAGTGCTTGTATATATATTATGTATATATATATAATAAAACTCAGACAGAAAGTACATTCGCTCAAGCCATCCTTATTTCATCCCACCTCATACGTGACTCCATTACATAATGTATATCTTTTTATTTCTTTTCTTTTCCTTTTATTTGGGATCTTTATACTCTTTTTGTCTCGTGCTTTAGGATAAGGCTGATGCATTCTACAGAGATTTTAATGGGAAAGGGTTCAATTCGATTGAGAAAGAGGTGTGTAATAATTTCACGTCCAAAGCTTTGTAAGCGAATGGCAAAACTCTCCACGAGAACATGTAAATCCCGTTATCGACAGTCCACAGTACAAACCCTTTACCTTGGCTTTTGATGTGCCAACTGAGACATTGCAGTGACCAGTCACACGCCATACGGCCACAGGATTTTCTTATTGTCTATCCGCCCTTCTGCACCACCACCCCACCCACACACATAGCACACGCACGTAGAAACACAAAAACAGACAGACAAACAAACGTACAGTTATGTAAGGGGGGGTTAGAATTTTAGGAGCCTAATAAGTGAAGAACAGGCATAGTTAAAGTGAAGTTTCTTCTATCATGAGACAAAGGTATAGCTTATTTGTACTGTCATTTTAGTATAGTACGTCACTCTCTTTGAACTGGCATAGATCCTTCTCACTAAACGGAATGGACGTACTCAAAATCCTTGTTATACAGCTTTCATCGGTAAAAAAAATGCTTTTATTTGAGTAAGATAGTCAGTAGCCACATGTAAATCGTAGATGTTTTCCTTCCAATAATTTTCGCTTCTTAGACCAAAGTTTTCTCATTCTGAACATAAGCATGGCCCAATGTGCTTGTGTTGATATTTTTATCAACATCTCAGATTTCGCATCGTATGTATTTCACTCGACTCACGTCATGGAGACCCAGAGGCTACTGCACAAACAGAGGGCGCGAGAACACGAGATGGCGTGATGACATTGATAAATTCCACCAAACACCACACTGGCAGCATCTTGCACAGGACCGAAGACATTTGCCTTCGCATTGGGAAGGCCTACGTCCAACAACGGACTTGTGACGGATGATGATGATGATGATGATGATGATGATGATGATATGATGATGATGATGATGATGATGATGATGATGTACTTCATGCTTTAAGGGTCAGCTCGTTTTCATATTTTATATGGAATATAGCAATTGCTCGTTGCTGGCCTTGGTGTATGATTTTTCGGCCCAGTCCTTCTTTAAAAACACCAGTGATTACTTTTCCTAGTAGGCAGTTTTTAAGGTATTGTGGAAGTCTGCTTTTCCCTCCCAATTCTAAGTTGATCATCATGGTCCTTAGATTTTGTCCTTTACATTTACCGTTCTGTCGCCATCCGGAGCCAGGTAACAAACATTACAGCGGTGGATAAATGAATTTCTTTATTTCCCATGTTTCATTACTATTGTTGTTTATGTCAATATTGCAACCCTCCGTTTCTTTTTGTGGAATCATGATGGATTGCGAGTTCGACAGTCTCATCGCGTATTTATTTAAGAATGTACATATAACCGTTATCAGTTTGATCTTATGGCTCCATCAGAAGAGTCAAAATATGCTTTTGGTATTTGGATTTTTGTAAAGGGAAAGCAAGTTATTAAACGACTAAAAATGGCTCATAGGAGAAGAAGAAGACAAAGCATACTTCGTTACCACCATGGATGTACAATTTTTGAAACGAGGTTGGGCCGGTTTTATCTCTGGGCTAGTAATATCATCAGCCAGGCTGGCTCGCTTTGCCTTCCAGGGCCAGACAGCCTCTCTTTCTGAGTTTTGTAAGCAAAATCGACTCAAAATCCACATGAAGAAGGCCATCCCATTTTGCCGGGCCAGAGTTGGCATGTAAAAGGGCCGGAACTTAGTTCGTATCTATTCCTCAATGCTTTATGTCTCTACAATCATGGACAAATAGAAGTTAGACTTTAACTAAATTTCGGTGAAAATGGAGCAAACTACGCAAGACACTTGCCTCATGAAAGGGGTGTCCAGGTCTGGTATTATTTGTTTTCTAGACCTCTCCGCTTAGCGGCAGGGAGCATGCAATCTGACATGCAATCGTTTTCAAACTGAACAATATTTTGGAACAGGGGTTGGGGAAACGTTCATATTTCATAGTCCAAAGTTGTTGTATCTCTAGTTGCCACAGCTCCCATTGCTGTAACTTTCAATGAGTATTAGGCAGAGTGATGGGTGGGGTGGTAGTTCGTTCATAGTCAAATGACATGGTGCAAAGAGACTAATCTTCAAACTAGAGAAAGAAGCGTAGAATATGGCGACTAGAGAAATAGAGTATGTTATCAGGAAATCTTACCTAGCTCATTTAGTTCAACGTATGCCGCGAATGCGCGGGTTGCAATTTTGAATTTCGGTGATGCAACAATTTTGAATTTTTATAACTTACAAGGCACTATTATCGATATTTTAAGGGACGACGTGTCTCCAGAATCCTCTTTCAGGCTAGGGGCCTAACTTCCTCCACTCCATTCGAGCTTCTATCCAAGAAAATCCATTCATGCCTTTGTCTCTCTTTTAGTACTTTCATTTTTTTGGGAGAGACATACCTTTGTATCGTACATAGTTCTTGGTACTCAGTAACCTGTTCGAAACCGTTCTTTTTCCTTTGACAAAAGTAACGAACATCGCAAGCCAAGAAATATTATCACAGTTTTCGTTATGTCACCAGTACCACCTTCCGTTAGGCATTGATATTTACTAAAAGATTATGTTTTCCACCAACCTCATTTACAACACTACGTGATCCGAAATGTAGAAATGCCTTGTTTAGATAATGCCTGATGTTGTTCAGGTTGTTTATCGTCATAGATTTTTTGGGTAATTGATTATGGATTGAGCTTTACGGGGTCGAAATGGGTGTCAGATATCAGGAAAAAAGCTGTTCCAAGGGAACCTCCATCTTAAAGATGGTAACAAGTGGCTAGCTCTCTTGTAGTTTTGCATTTCTAGTTATCTACCAAGTTTATCTTCCTTGAAAGTCGGGTAAAAAGGAGCAAAACATGAAAAAGGAGAACTGCGAGGATGGAACGGATAACTTTGTAGTAATCTGACAAATGCCGACGATCTTTTTGAACAATATGATGATGGGCGTATGAACAGTATTGAGACTTCGCCTGCCCTGGAGTAGAAATCAAGATTGTCTTTCTCTTTCTTGTGTCGACCATATTATTGTATTTATAAAGGAGTTGTTAACGTTTACCTGTAGTCTGTTTTGTAAGATTCAAAAGTTTCAATATGCTGCTTACGGTTCAAGTTTTGATTTTTTTGCTGTCAACGTTTCATAACATTTAGATTGCACAGCTTGTTTACGTCGCAAAATTGGAGACGGTTAAATCATGTGAGGTAAGTTTTCGTGTACGTTATTTATGTATTGGCTAAATTTTTGCTGATCGAGAAAGGTATTCTTTGAGCTAAAAGACACATTTTGTGAGCAAAAAGACACATTTTGTGAGCAAAAGCCTTATGCCTACAAGTGAAGGAAGTGGATGTTGTAATAGCCATCGTATTTGCGAAGATGATTAAAAGCGACTAGAACGTGGTGCATCACACTGCAGCACTACTAAAGCTTTGCGGGGAAAATATGGTTTTTTCCAAGCATAACGCACTTTGTTCTATAAGCGATTTGAAGATCCATGACCGTAGTTTCTAAAATCTTCCTTCCATAGATTTGGTTAATTTAAAAAGTTTTCTCACTTTGAGCTGGAGGTTTTCCAGTACCAAGTTGGTCTTTTTCGTCTTTGGTTTTAATCGCTGCTAGACAGTACTGAAAATAGTTTGGTTGGCGCTTGATCATGGGTCCGTGGTGACACAGTGCTTAGTAATTTGTACCTCAGGGCATGTTCGTAACGTTGAGAAGATTGAATCGGTCAGAATGGGAATGTTTTTAGAAATCTAATAGGTATATCCCTCGTAAGCTGGAGAGACGTCCCTCTTTCCGTGCCAAAATAGCACTATAAGATGACTTTGACACTGCTGTATTTGTCTATTAAAAGCGCGATCGCTAGTCGTGCTCAATAGGTATGCAATATCAGAATGGAGCACATTGACGACGTGCGTTTATTTTGTTGTAGATGTCATATCTATTAAAGTGCAGTTGTTTTGGGTGGAAAATTAAGGTCGAATCGGATAACTGATAAGTGATAAATAAGCAATCAGGAGATTGTTGTTGATTTTGTTTCCAAGGCTTAGTTTTATGCTTTTGTATTTTGTGGTGTTAAATCATCATCTCTTTGCGGTTTTAGAGCCGTTCTTTGCGTCCATAACCGAGTGGTTTCTTTGCCTAAAGGCCACGGAATTGTCATGAATAGGAGAAGTTGGGGGTTTTTTTCTAAGTTTATTTTATACTTGACTTCTTAACGTTATTTTTAAGGGTGGTTATTTACCTGTGACAGGCTTAACGGAATTACCAACATGCCCAGTCTGTCTTGAAAGAATGGTAAGAATGTTGAACTTTAGTTTTCTTATCTATTTTGTATTGATGATACCTACTGATACCGTTGTACTGAGACAAATATTTTGCCCAAATGTCTAAACCATCAAGCTGTAGAAAGATGAATGCGAGTCAGGGGAAAGTATTGATGGAACAGATAATTGTTTTTTCAAATAGTGATTCCGTAGCATAACCAACTCATTTTGAATAGGAGTGATTAATCTGCATTGTCAATTCACTAAGAACTTTTTATCAAAGCGGCTGAACATATAAGTTATATTACACACCTTGTCAAAGCCCAAGCATCTAATCCTTTTATTAATCCTGATTGACGGGTTACTATATATGATAATGCACTTTTTTAAAAAAAATGCAATTGACCTCGGACTAACTGATTACTTATTGTGGAGACACTTCAATTACTTTGAAGCAGCAGTTAAAATTGTTCAGGTCGACTAGTATTCCAAAGTACGTTACAACACATGTCTGAAATTCGGGATGGTGGAAAAGAATAGCCAGACGTCAATGTCTCGGCCTCCTGATCTCTTGGAACTAGCTGCTCTTTATAAGCAACTATATTACACAATTTTAAGACAGTTTATCGTATCCTTGTTTCGTAGGATGAATCAGTGGAAGGTATTTTAACTATACTGTGCAACCATTCCTTTCATATGGATTGCCTAGTGCAATGGTCTGACCTACGGTAAGTTGCTGCGGTAGTTTTGTGGCTTCATTCATTATTGTATCTAGTTTTCAACTAGCATTTTCTTAACTTTACAAACAGGTAGTAACATGTCTTAAAATCTAAACTGGGTACTTTAAAGGAATCCACAATGTATAGTAACTATATAGTTTAGCAATAAGGTTTTACTGTAATGTAAATGTTAGTGTCTCGACGTTTATCCGGGTAGAAAGGGCTGTCGCATATTTCTTTTCAAAGTAGCTGTCGGCATCGTTCTTCATTATTTCTCAGCTCTAGTTTTCAGGTCTTTTGGATCCATTGAAGATAATAGTGTTTTGTTATCTCCATTTATTGAGATCTTAAGTCATCCAATATAGCCTTTTAACAAAGTTTTTTGCATGATTGGTCTACTAGAATTAACAGGAGTACACTCTACTACTGCCTTTAGACTGTTTTCTTTGCTTCGATTTCAGATGCCCTGTGTGTCGTTATCTTCAGACGCCGGAAGTTGAGGAAGAACACACATGTTCAGAGTGTGATTCGAAAGAAGTATGGTTTTCATATTTAGGAATGATCAAGTTTGCAATTTTTTAAGTTAGCATCTATCAAGTTTTTTTCTATAAGCAATTACAAAACATGACAAGGAATAGCAGATTTTGAAAGAGATCAGAAGTGATGAAATGGTGCACGTATTTTACAGAACTCATCAAAATGACGTCATTATTAAAAATGGTACACTCTAAGAAGAATACTTATATGTCTGCGTACAGGACGAACAATTCTGCGAATGGTAGCTAGTAACAGTGTGTATTCAGTTTCTTTTATTGTTCGTATAAAATTAATATTAAATGAAATCAGGTGAATGTATAGTCTTAATAAAATTGAAGAAGGTGTCTTTAAAATTGACGATATCTGAGTCTTAGTGCTCTTCTTCGGGTAGATATGGGAAGTGACGCATTTACGACATATTTTAAGAAATAAACTCATTTCTGTAGCAAGTTACAACATTTCATTTGTAATATAAACAGAAACCATTCTCTCGTCTACAAAAGTTGCAAGGGGGTCATGGCGCAACATGGACTGTTGATTTCCATCATTTACGTTTCAGAGTCTTTGGATCTGCTTAATATGTGGACATATTGGATGCGGACGGTACCAAGGACAACATGCATATAAGTAAGGAAGGAGTTTTGTCTTTACCAGGTGGTATTGATATTTAGTTTGCGTGAAATTATAATAGTTTTTCAATTTAGGGAGAATTAAGGCGAGCACATCTTCGGTGTCTCTTGTTTTTCGAGCATTTGTGTTTTATCTGACTCTACGTCATACGTTTAGGGGTTATGGTACACTTTGTACGAAACGAAATATAACAAGTCATGTTTAACACATCTACGATTTGTCATGAAACGATATCTATTCATCAAGTGATTCAATTTATTCGGTCATTGCTTTTGACCTTTCATACACTTTGACTGAGATGTACAAAATGATAATTGATAACTGCGAGTGTGTCTTGTTTGCGATTGAAGGTAGAAGCGTGGTGCATTATTTTTATAGTATGCTAGTTGCAAACTTAGTATGGTTTTCACTTTAAAAAGAGTTTTATAGTTTGCATTAGGGTAACCAGCTAAAGAGAGGAGGAGCTCTCCTACATTGTAAGATGCTACTAGGGCAAGGGGTAAAGCATGTAAGCGTGTAACTATAGATGAATGAAACTGCTTTATTACTTGGTGAAAGTAAATTTAAAAATCGAACCATTATTTGATATCAAGATCATTGATTCATATAGGGAAGGGAAGTGCTGACGACCTTTCTGCCCACAGACAAATTCATGAGAAACAACCGGTTGTTTCTCGACTTAGGCAAAGATTTCGGTGTAGTTCCAGGAGATAAACTTTGGTGGGAAGGGAGAAATCTAAGTGTAGAAGATCGGCTGATTTTTACTGCCCAGGTGTAATACGATTTTCATTTTCCTACCAAAAACGAATATTTCCGACTGCAATACACTACAAAACAGATTGAAGACCTGGACGAAGTACAAGAGATACAGGGCAAGGCATGAACTTTAAAAGTTTTATTTCTCTAAATCATGTATGTCAAAGATCAAAACACGTCACGCCTAGCTATATGAAATGTTCCAGTGAAAAATGTTCTACTTGACATAGTTATAATTTGAAAGAAGCCTTTGTTAACGATGAAATTAAAAAAGTAAGATTCAGGCTCTGGGAGTAAACACACCTTTGCTGAATCAACGGGTGAAAATTCGTAGTTTTCTTTCGTTCTTCGACATTGTGACATTATTTCGCTACATCTCTGAAGCAGATGATTGTATCTTGCCCCAATCTAAATCCAAGCGTAATTGAAACATGGATTTATAGCAAAATTGATCGACTCTGCAAATTATATTGTTAACCCTTCCGATGATGAACGCTCAGACACTGAAGTATTGATCCTTGGTCATGACGTTGATTTTCATCTACCTTGTTGACGACACCAACAGAGAACAGTTTTTCGCTGAATCTGAAACTATTTCCAACCGATTGACTACATATACTACAATTTTGAATGAGGCACTAAAAGCAGGACTGATTAATTTTGCACATGTGCGCTGTGTTACATCAATTTCTGTGCACATTTCACTCTTTACCAAGGTTTGTTCCAAAGTTATCATGATTTTTGCGTGTTGTATATTAGAGACGTAGGCCCTCCGATTACTCACGGCGTGTTTATCAAATTGGCAAATACTACAACTGGGTGGGTCGCATTCAGGTTCTATTGCAAAATATTCAGGAATTTTGTCTTTAGCTAAGGCTTTTTTGTTTCCATAAAAGGAGCCATCCGAAGAAATCTGATCTGTTAACCTGTATATTTTCGTAGCGCTAATACTTATTTATTTTAAAAGCATAAACAGTGTTATGAGCAATTTCGCTCAAAGCACGATGATTCTGTCTGCTTCGTTCTCCTGCAAACCTGAAACGATGGTCAGTAAGGATGTGCAAATGTCGTAAACTAGGTATTTAAGGCATAGATTAACTAACTGATGGCTCAGCTTCTGCCACAGTCGAGTCCTGCATCTTCTGGCTGAAGCTATAGAAAAAAGGTATTGGAGATCGATGGAAGTTAAACATCACAGATAAATACGAAACCAATCAAAGTTTATTTTAACCGATTTTAAAGTTACGTCGAGTAATATAAAAGTGGCGGCGAGTCATGCTCTCAAATGGAAAGGTAATTGAAACACGTGTACTTATCGTGGTGAAAAGTTCTTTTTTCCAATACCCACTACAGAGTGGCATCACCGTATGTAGAGCAGTATATAGAGAAAAAAACTGGTTGTGTAACTTACATTGATGATGGCATGCTGCAAAAAGATCAGAAGTATGAACGTTTGTAGATGTTTGTGAAGACAAGAATCAGTCAGCTTTTTGTTGGCCAAAAGAATTTGGAGCAAGAGGCTTAATTTGATACAGGATGCATATTGTACTCAAAAAATTGGGTCTAAATGTAAAGGAGAAGGACGTTATTGCAAGGAATATCTAGCTGTAGGTTAATAGATAAAGTTATGACCCCCTCCCGTTGGTTTCCCTTCTATATTTACAGAAACCACTCCTTTACGGTGCACTACATACGAAAGAACAGTGTTGCCCTGTAGAGATAAAAATCTATTTTTAACTCTCGTTCGCCGAGTTTTTGTCACTGCGCTCTTGCCATCTTCTCCAGAACGTACTCTTGATTGAAAGTTGAAACTATTTTTTGACAAAATAGGTACCTGACAATTGTAGCTAATAGTAAAATTGGTAAAATAGTAAAAGGTCGCCATTTTTCTTTTGCCTCGAAGTAGGGACCAACGAAGTCTCCAGTTAACTGCGTCTACTGAGAATATCAAATGTTTTGGGATACTTTGAAAAGAAGACAGGGACATCCGAGATAGAGCGTGTTTCCAGTATCTGTCTAGTGTTCCACGTCGACCATTTTGTACATATAACGCTCATTTCCAGTTTTTCCAGTTAAGAAATTATGGATCGCCACTTCTATTATTCTATGTCCCTATATCATTTTTATATATTTGCATGACAAAATTGAGGACAAGCATCGTATCTTTTATGTACCACTGTCTTCTTTCTCTTGCTTTTAGGCATTTCCAGCAGACTTCACACACCTTTTCCATGCACCTTGGAAATCAAAGAGTCTGGGATTATGCTGGAGGTAGCGATGTTTCCGTTTCCACATATTATGAACTCAATCATGAGGTCAACTTATAAGATGTTAGAAGCAATAATCGTAAAGATTAATATAAAGTCACTTTATGGGTGTTGATCATTAACGCTTTTGCGCATTCCTTTGCTATTTTGTCAAACATGTCCATTCTCCGCGGCTTTTACCATGTTATCCTAGCCCAGATGTTGTTCGCGCGCATGTTATGCGTGGCTGCACCCTACTTATAGCTTAATGCGTGGCTGCACCCTACTTATAGCTTAATGCGTGATGGGTTTTACCGTATCCGTCTTTGTTTGATGCTTTGTGTGTAGACATTCTTTCAATTTTCTTTGTTATCTGTGCATTAGTACGTCTGGTTTTTGCATAATTCATTTCGTCACTGACCATTATGCAGTATGGAAAGATAAGAAGCCATTTCTGTTTGCCACATCTTCCATGTTTTGAAAAATGATAATACTGTAAAGACTGAAGGAATGGTAGTCCTATGTAATACGACAAGGTCTTGAAGTCTTTTCATGATTTTCAAAACAAATTATGTGCGATGGCACTGATTAACTTCCAACAGCAAGCCATACCATAACAACGAAAGCAATGCTATACCTTAGCTATAACGACTTTATTGTACCATTTAAGCATGTAAGTAATAAGGCATCAGTCACCGTTTTTCAAAATTTGTTATTCACATCGTGTAATTTCAGTATTTTTGGAGAGGATAGCAAGAATACAAGATGATGAGTGTGTAACAGCAAAATGGCTTTCCACCCACGCTTGTATCACCAATGATTTTACCATGAAACACTGTTCTTGTACGTACGACGCTTGTTCATCCTCTGAACTTTCTAGTTTGCTCTATACTGAGGCAAAATTACTTCTTTTCTTAACCACACAAACAGATAACTATGTTCACCGCCTCGTGCAAACCAAAGGAGACGGCAAGCTTGTTTCATTCGATAGGACATCCGAGGTGTGTATGACCAACGATTAAACAAATTGATTAAATCGGGATGATACGAATGGCGACAATGTTCGTGACAATGTTAATTGGGGATTGCGCTTGCGATTGTGAGACTGTAGGTATGATCGTGATGGTGATGATGATAACGATGATGTAGACTAAAATAGTGATAATAATGACGATGATTATTATGTTAGTGATGATGAGGAGGAGGATGGACGAATATGTATGATCATAATTTTGATGCAGACGATGATTTGGTAAGGTATCGACCTTCTGACATTGCCCTTTACAATGCTAATAGTTATTTCTTTCGTTCTACAGTTCAGTGATGATGAAAAACTAGACTCTTTAACATTGGAGGTAATTATGGATGATTTCTGTTTGTATCAAGTAGTGTTTTTAGTGTCATATGTTGCATTATTTCATTAACTTTTGAAAAGATTTCTTGGGCCACTCTCTCCAGCTACAGTGGAATGCGTGGTAATATGCATAGTCTGTTGCTACAATCTTGGATCCTTCTGCTGGTCGTAATGTTTTTAAGTCGAAGCTGGCGCTTTTTCGATTCAAAGTTCATGTTTCCAACCTGTAGTCCTTAGCCCTTGTGCCATGACTCCTAGTGACAGATGTTTAAAAAATGCTTCTCTTATTTCTGATAAGGTGATAAGACACCGCGATGTAATGAAATAAAAACATTTAGGAAACAAGACTATAGATGATGGTGTTTCTTGTATTTACACATATATCCACAGATTTTTACTTTATAGCAGGGATGTGCCGTTAGTGAACGCATGGCATGCATTTCAAAAATATGTTAAAGCGCGCTGCTACTTCACTAATATACTGTTGCATAAATGATTTCAGTTTCAGAGTTCTTGTAGCTTTGTACTGATATTTAGTTTTTGTGCATCTGATTTATTTCACCTTCAAACCAAGCTGGCACGTTCCCTCCCGCAATCTAAGGGGGAATTGTCTTCATGCAAGTCTACTTCAAGTGATTGTAACTCGACACGAAAAGCCCCTCCCCCCCCCCCCCCCCCCCCAGATGCATGGTTTTAGTTGTCATAGCAAAAGTCGGATGGCGTACGTTCATTCGATTATGTAAAATTGCAGTTCTCTCTCAGTCGACCAGACATTAAAGGTTTTGCTATGATGGATTCCTAGCTTTGATGCTACTATGATTGTTCTGTACGAGAGATTTTCCATCAAAACCTTAAATAATACAATACGGGTGGCCACCGAAGAAGCTTCAGGCACGTTTTATCAAAGTAGCTAAAGAAGTAAATTTCGACCCATAGATATTCAATTCTCAATGGATTTGGGGTTGTAACAAAGTTGCCCATTGCTCGTGAATGACAAAAGTTTGAGACAGGGACTAGTTACACCGACCTTAACATTTGGTAGACTGCCTGTAGTCGCCGTGAGCTGATTGAGAATCATTTGTCTGCACGTATACAATTGCTTACGTTCCGTAAAGCCAGAAACGGTAGATACGTCAACAGGATGAGATAGATTAAACAAAGAGAACGACCTGGGAACGCTTTATTTGTGTATTATGTCATGCTGGGGAGCAAGGGGAAGCATTCAACAACCACAGTATTCGACTTCTTTTTTATCCCAAATTTTTCCAGTAAATTTGAAAGACAACGATGCTATTCTTCTTCATTTCACCTTAAATTTTCGTAAACAAACTAACAGACAAATATAGAACAGTCAAAGCCTTTTTCTGGCAAAAGATTATTTTCTTTTGTAGGAGAATCTTTCACGCATCTTATGAAGCGCTTTTACCATAGTATGTTTTTACGCTAACCCTTTTGCCGGTGTAAGCAAAAGGGTTGGCGTAATATCTTTGAATTGCAGTAGTGAATCTTGAACAGCAGTCTTATTACCAACTGATTTCCTTCACAGAAAAAACCCGACCTTCAAACAAATATCTTACACCGTTAAAGCTGCTGCTCTAAGGTTAACCTATGTTAAGTGTATGAGGCTTTAGAGACTAATGACTCCTTTTTTGTTCTTTCATCGGTGTAAACATTCTCACAAATGTGTTACCTTGAAGTATTTTTGTTTGCTCTTTATTGTTGAATTCCCAAGCATTGGCACCTAGTCATCTGCCTTAAAAATTTGATGAAAGTCACTAGGTACAGTTGTTTGCTGCCACAGTGTTTACGTGTAATAAATAATATTGTATTTTGAGATAGCGTGCTATAGAATCTCAGAAAGTAAAATGTTAACAAGTAAAATTAATAACACGATGTATGTTAGCAATGGCTTCATGGTATTTTCCATGTTACTGTATAAGAAATACTCTAGTATTCCCCCTTTATATATTAACGCACCTTGGATATTTACTTGTTATGCCTTAAATTTAGACTTCAAAGACAAGGATATGAAACGATGACCTTACGTGCGCATTTTATTCTGGGCTTTATTTGAAGAAGTGTGTTATATTGTACAAACTATGTCATATCGGACGAAAGTGTGAACTTCATTATCTTCTGAATTCTCAGAGATCTTCTGAACAGATAACAGAACACACTTTTCAAGCGAAGATACCTGTAGTGAAATCGTAGAAGAGAATTGATTCTCGGACTTGATATGTAAATATAACGTCAGTATCACCAAGATGATAGATCTTTTAAGAGAAGGTGCCAGGAGGTAATTTGTTGAGTTTTAGTTCAATTGTGTTATTACGTTGAGCTTCGCTTATTGAGAAGAACTGATGACGTGACTGACAGAAATATGGAGTAATTCGACTAACCCTCTTCAAACTTTGGACACTTTGAAAATTTTTTTTAATATCACTATCACAATGATGAAACACAATCTGTTCAAGTCTGACTGGTGCTTTAAATATTTTACAAAAAGTCATTGTTTGTCCTATAAAATGATATAAATCAATTTATGAAGCTTCTGCTTAGTATTTTCATTCCTCTAAATGCAAACGTAGCTTACCCACTAATGAAACTGCATAGTGATTTATTGGAACCAAGAAACAAATGTGCAAAGCGCACCAAAACCAACTTTGTATGATGATCTTTGAAAAGGGTTGCAAAGGATTTATTGGTCCGTATTCACAAGGGTAGCTTAATCTCATCCAACTCCCATTACATGCTGTTCGTGCAATCATCTCCGCGAGGTCGTATTCATAAGGGTCGATTAACGTTAAGCCTTCGCTCCGTTGCGAAGCGTATCGAAGGACAAAATTGGTAGAACAATAGAAGGCTTAAACCTGGTCGCGACCAGTTTTAAACTATTTTTTTTCTTTCAAATTCAAACTGCGAAGCTGTGGAGGACAAAATAGCGTTCATGATTGCCCTTCAAATACGGACGGAAAAGTATAGAATCGAAGGAGAAGCGAAATAAATCTGTTTGATGTATTTAGTGATGAGGAATGAATACGGAGATATCGATTTGATAAGACTGAGCTTGAGTTTAAAGGCGATGTTGTACGAAATTGTGAAGGGAAGGAGAACGTGAAAGGTCAGTCAAGCAAGTACAGAGATTTGTCCAGCTCTGAGACTTGATGTAGCCTCAGGTGTATTTTAATTGACATTGGAGATTTTTATCTTAGCCTATAGTGTGGATACTTATTTGGAGGGTATTGGAGACCCTTGATAAGCATTTGAGGACTTTTATGGATTTTGAGCACGTGGAGGGACTGATGGATTTGTTTCATGAGGTAGTTGCAACGAACGATTGCCAAAACTGTGGCTGTAGTGATTTGTGTTAATTGTCGTATTTTACTTCTTAGGAGGGCTTGAAATCTCTCGAAAGTGTGTTTTTGTATGTAGGCATCGTTGTCATATTTAGATGATTCCGGTTTTGAGTATAATTTCGTGCAATGTAAATGATATGTCTGGGATAACCGCAGTAGTATGAAAGCACGACAGGAGAATGTTACAGGAGAGAAAGGGAGACAGCTAAAAAGATATTCAGCTTGCCTACTTTCTTGAAAATACCTTTGACTTCGAAAAACCTGAAGAACAATATTTAGATAGATAGATAAGGGATCGCGCTTACGATCTTCAACACCCATGATTTACAGTTAGATTCAGAATTCCTTACAGATTTATTCTTTTTCCTTTGTCTAATCGTGTCTCACTGTACTTGTTTGTTTCAGGAAACCTGATCCAGTGCTAAAAGTAGAATCATTCTAGAACATATTCTAGGGATGGTACGAAACCTAATCGACCCTTATAAATAGCGTTTTAGGAGAAGGATGAGCTAAATCTTAAGTCGATCTATTAGCCCCAGGATAAGCGAAAGCTTAAAGTAATCTAAGCTACCCTTATGAATACAGGCCATTGTGATTAGATTTCTATCTGTTGATATCTTATTACAGTATACCTATCTGCTGACAAGTCAACTGGAGTCACAACGACTTTATTTTGAGGAGAAAATGGCATTTCTGGAGGAGGAAACAGCTAGTAGGGTATGTCTCAAGGGGTAAGGGGTTTGATGGATTGAGAATGTATTATTATCAACGTGTGCAGGTATGTAAGGTTGAGTGCAACCAATAGGAAACTATAGCATAGAAAATATGACGTTGCGCAGACACAGACACACACACGTACACACACACGACACACACACACACACACACACACACAAACAAACAAACAAACAAACCCAACCCTAACCTCACCCCTTACAATAAACCTTACAATAATATCATACATTTACCAGGTAGGAAGTTCAGGGCTTAGAAGTACGAATACAGCAACGTATTATTTTCTTGATCAAAAATTCCTTTTGTTATTGTATGAATTTATCAAGCATATCTGAGAATGATTTGCTGCCTTCATAAAATCCTCCGATGGCACTCATACCTAGATCTATAAGATTCGCGGCACAGTTATCCTTTAATACAGAATAGAGTTATTCATATTTATTTTCTTCTGTAGTTTATCTCCAACCTTCTTTCAAATCGGACGAGCGAACTTTGTATATTATCAGACATGCGTATCAAACCTTACAATTTTAGTCTGTAGCACGGTCAGACGGTCAGTTTGTGCCAGTTTCGTAACTTTCATCATGATTCTGCTCCTCTAATGTCACTATCACAACACAGAAATGTACCTTTTATTAATAAACGTAGACAATAAATAGACAGTCTTATTGAGTATGAGGGCAATGCTATGGGGACTGTGTTTTACAAAGGAAGGGGAAAATGCGAATCCTGACAAAAATAGTGATAGCTGTTATGGAAAAGTATGGCACATTTAATGCAGCTAAAGAACTCTGAGAATACGGTGAGAATACGATAGGCCATTCATTTATGAAAAACTGTAGTTAGAATTAAGTAAACGCACACCAAATACAGTTTTATACATTTGCTTTTTCTAAACCAGTACTGCAAGGGCATGGTCATAGAACTTTTACCTTGCTTATATCGTTAAGACTGTGAGAAATGCCTTAGATAAAATACACATACTTAGCTGCATGAATTCCCGTTGCAAACACTTCCAAAAATGAAAACACTGGCATTTCGGTACTCTCTACCCACAATATAATTTCGAATCAAGGTGAAATACCGTAAAAAGTAAGGTAACACAGACAAAATATCCATAAGTTAACATTTTTAATCTCAAACGTTTCCACCAACTATGTCGAACAAGACGAGTTTAGATCGAGGAAACAAAAGTAGCTGTACGTTCTATCAACTGTAAAGAGAGGATAAGAACTTATACAGAATCCACTTTCCCACGAATTTCTCTGATTTTCTGATAAGGGGTTCCAAATAGATACCGTTTTGAAATGATTCCGTTTTCAAAAGCGTCTTCATTTGATGCCGGTTAGGAAGACGTTCCAATGTAAACGCAAGGCCAATCCGGCATCATATTGTTCCGTTTTCACATGAAAACTGCATAATGTAAACGGGGCCAAAGATATTAATACAGATTATTCTTTTGTAATACCCTCGATTAGGCAGCGAAGCTGATCATTGAAAAGGTTTGCTTTGCACCCTCTTCTTGTATCATTGGCCATCTTCCTTAAGCCTCAGACTGGATACTACGCCTAGACTGGCGCATTTTGTGCCAAGACTAGCTATTTCCTGTCTTATGCCCACTTTATACATACCATTCCAGAAATTCCTCTAGCCTGGAAGTAGCTCATGTGAAAAAATTATTTGCTAAGTGAACAGTAAACTAGAATCAAGCCAAGAATGTTAACTATGTTAACATAGTTCACGAAGTTTAATAAATTGTCCTTTCTGGAGTCCTTTTGTAAATATATCAGCCACCATATTACTAGTACAACAGTAATCAATGTTTACAGTCCTTTTGCTTACATGATCATGTACAAAATGATATTTTATATCTACATGTTTAGCTCGGCCATGGTACTGTGGGTTGTTTGTCATACAAATGGCAGCCCGATTGTCCTTATATGTAGTCATTGATCTGTCCATACAGGTGTATAAATCATTACAAAGTTATTTTAGCCACAAGGCTTCCTGAACTGCAGAAGACAAAGCAATGTACTCAGCCTCTGCAGTCGATAATGCCACACAGGAATGTTTCTTACTTCTCTAGCTAATAGATGTACCATTCATTTGAAATAAGTATCCAGATGTTGATTTTCGATCATTAATGTCCCCTGCCCAGTCCACATCAGAGAAACCAACACAAGCAAAATCACAGTTATAGGTGTAAAATAAGCCATAGTCTTTAGTTCCTTTAAGGTATCTAAGAATCCTTTTAACAGCAGTCCAATATTGATTTTGTACGGTTTGATGAAAAACGGGCAACATTGCTAACAGCGAATGTGATATCAGATCGAGATACAGATGATAAATACAACAGACTGGCAACTGCAGACTGATAAATTGATTAGTTTTGAGATTCGTTGTCATCAGTAGCTTTCATTAGCTTCAAGGAAGAGTCAACAGGTGTGTCAGCTGGATGACTATTCTCCGTGTTAAATTTCTTAAGAATACTCTCTACATAACCAGGTTGCCCAATTCAAACATTTCCCTCATTCTGGACTACTTCCACACCAAGAAAATACTTCAGCTCACCCAAATCCTTTACATCAAATCTCTCAGCAATACTTTGCTTAACTTCTGCAATTTTATTATCACTTTTGCAGGCTATAATTATGTCATCGACATACACAGCAATTATAAGAGGATCACCACTATTATCAACATAAATACACGGGTCACTTGGACTTCGAACAAACCCCATTGCATTTAATACTTCATCTAATGTAGAGTTCCAGCACCTTGGGGACTCTTTCAACCCATGCAAACTTTTGTTCAATTTACACACAAGGTTTTCTTTCCCTTTAACTTGAAATCCCTCAGGTTGTTTGACATACCCTTCCTCCTTTAACTCTCCATTTAGAACGGCTGTCGTTACATCCATTTGGTGGAGTTTCAGACCAAGCTGAGCAGACAATGCAGTAACAGCTTTGAAAGATTCAAAACGAACAACTGGACTAAACGTTTTGTCATACTTACTTACTACTTACTGCGTCGAGCTTGCTCGGATTCTTCTGACTACATTTTTCTACATCTCCGTCTCTGTTTAGCATTGCTCTGTGTAGCTCTTGAATTTCATGGCCGGAGTCTGCTACTAACTGGTCGATGAATGATTTTGGAGGCCTGCCTGGTCTTCTTGTCCCATGTGAAGGCATCCAGAGCAGGAGTTCGCTTAACAGTTCATCTTTGTTGCGGAATGAGTGACCAACAAAACGGACTCTTCTTTCTTTGATAACATCAGTGATCTTGCGAAGATTACCGTATAGTTGAGCGTTCGGGAGGTGTTCACGCCACGAGACGTTAAGAACGGCTCGAAGCATTTTCGTATACGTTCCGTTTAGAGAGTTCTCGAGTTTCTTGGTGAGGGTCCATGTCGATGACCCATAGAGCAGGACAGACTCGATTGTGGTCTTGAAGAAAATATAACAAAATATTTTAAATTAACCTTCAACTCAATATAAGTGCCCTTTCATTGATATTTCATTGTCCACACGCTAGAAGATTGAATTCTGTATACCATAGAATCTTCGACATAGGGAGTGCTGATTATGGGCGAGCATTGAGCGTTAACAATCATGGTGGTTTATTTTTGGAGACTACAGTGTCTCTTTTAAGAGAATATGAAAGGGCCGTCAAAATACTAGAGATGGAGCAAAAGGAGGATCAAAACGTGAAAATTGGCAACTTCAAATTTCTTCTTTCATTTCAAATGCTTTGTCCGGTAAAAGATCGGGTTGATATAAGTTCCCTGACTTCTATGGCCTTCTGGATGTAGTAAACTCCCTGTAGTTATCAGGGCTTCACCAAGTTTCTACTTTAATTTGTTGTAGGAATACTGAGGATGAACATGTTTTCAAATAAAGATAAAATGAAGAACATTTCAAAGCTGATAAGAGGTTTATAGGAAGAGAATATTGTTAAGCTGACCAGGAGCGTAAGGGAATTAACTATAAAACAGCAATACAGGTGATTTCCAATGGCCAAACACACATCAACATTTCAGCAAGTGACACTTCAAAAACGTAAAATACTCCCACGAAACAACATGCGATTTCCTCAATTGCAGTAAACAATAATTCAATAACACACACTGCACACCCGCATTTTAGGTTTCTGACAGTTACTTACACCCCCACACCCCCCCCGTGACTTGGGTCAATGAATAATGTTCGAAACTAATAACGTCAAAAGAAAATCCTCGCTCCATACACAGCAGTGTTTGTATGCGAGCCACCCAGTTATTGCCCGACAAAAGGAATTATCCTTTTGATTTTTATCTGACGTTTTCTGACCTTCTTTTCAAGGTAGTAAAATTGTGTCAAACATGTTACAACCAGGAGCACAGTTTTAAGCATCAATGCTAAAAAATTCAAAAGCAAATTTTAGGTTTAGTTGCAAAGATTTCCAAAACACTGTCAATGTCTAACTCCAAATCTCTGCTGATCGCTAAAAAGCTAACCATTAAGACGAGTCTGTTCAAATTTCGCAGAACACTACCTAATCTTTTACATTCACAAGATACTATGGGGATTGTTGCAGCTATTTTCAGTTCAGTGTGCAAATAGGGGAACATCGTCTCATCACAAGCTATCAACAGTAAAGTTGTCTTGTCAGGTCTTTCGATAGCATTTTGCCACCGTCGCTTCCACCGAACGAATTAATCTATCGCCACAGCTCGGGGTCCCAGGTCATCACCGTACATCTCCAAATTCGAGTCAAAATTGATATTTTCCCTGCCACAAATGACCACAAGTACCAAACATGCCATTGCCAGCGCAGTTTGACCATATTTATCGAAACGCACGTTAATACCTTTGATTAGTTGATCAAATTACGGCAGTCATACATTTCGGTGGCAGTAATAGAATGGTGTGTACATAATAGTACTAGTAGATCGATTCAAAACTATAATCTATATAAGACAAGATCATCTCTGTTCTCCATATTTCTTTACTTAATATAATAATGCAACTCTAAAAGTCAATAAATCCTGTAGGCTTACTCTGTTAAAATCAGAAACTCTAAAACTCTAAAACTCTGAAGACATAGATTCTGAAACCCTTAAGACGTAATAACTCTGGAACCTTTAACCTCCCTTCAAAAGTGGTTATCTTAAGAATAGTTGTGGTTGTGCCGCATCCGATACTCAACTCCTTCCCAGACTACTTCCATAACATGGCGTGTCAGGCACGGTATTTGGACGATGTGCCTGCCTATTGGTTATTCTTGGAATTCTCGATGTGACATTTACGGACTGTGCCATTATCAATAAATACTCTTGACATCTTTTGAAAAAGCTTTCAAGAACATTGGCGTGCTGCAAGTCATTACATGTAATTTCAACTTGACTGATGACGTCCTTCAAGTCTACACTCCACCCCCGAATTTTTTTCAGTTGCCTGTCGCAAGATCGTACATGCGCTTACTACCGCCATCCGTATCATACAAACCCGAAATGTTGTTAGTCATGCCAATAACTCTGAGGCTTTTGTAAGTGACCCGGAGTCCCACTTTGCTCATTCTGAAAAATTTTCCAGGTGCAGCTTTTGAGTAGTAACTTCGAGAGACTCGACAACACAAAGGTATGCCAACATAAACTGGCAAAATCCGTCAAGGTTTTCCACCCACCTCGTAGGGAAACATCGATTACCACTTCATGTCGTGGAGTGTAGTGCTGATTTTGTTTGACACCATCTTTTAACAAGTTAAACTTTTTCGACCCAGGAATGAAAAGCACCGTTACGTCTTTAACTATGTCTAACGTGCTCTGCAGACACAGGATCTTGCAGGCAGTGACTATCACGAAACTGAGATTATATCCACAATATTGCGAGTACACATCATTTTTACTGTGTTGCTTTATACGAGCCTGAACATCAACTGCCTCACGTGACATAGGCCTATTGATTTTGCCGTCGTAAGATTGACCTCTGCAGTTTTTAGTGTCTATGTTGCCTTTTGTAAGGATTTCTTAAATGGCTGCAGCAATGGTTTCACCAACGATGAACTTGCATCTGAGCTGCCGAACTCTGAAAATTCCTCACGAATGTTTTTCTTGATGAATTCACTAATCTGACGCATACGGACACTTGTTTTACGTGGTGTGATTCAGCTTCGTCAGCAATAATCGAAAAATAAACCCTCAGCTCTCTATATTTATTTCATCAAATCATTATGCATTACGTCATGTCCAATTACTGTATCCTGATAACCTCGTTCTTACCCTGAGGTGATATATATTTAGCGTTCCTTGCTACCGGGTTGGATATGTGTTTAAAAAGATCAGAATCTGTTTTTGTGAAATCCTTTAAAATCTCAAAAACATTTCCTGGGTTGGTTTTCTCGCTGAGAAGATTTTCCCTGTGTTCAAGTAGTGAGAAACACTGTTTTTCACATAAAATGATTACCTCTATTGCCCACTTAGCAATTGCTATGTTTTTGTTTGCCAGAAGATGTCTCTTAATGTTAAATCTGAGTGGCAAGGTATGTGTACCGAATAGTACTAACAGATCGTGTCAGAACTGAAATCTGTGTATGACACGTTCATTTTTTTCTCTATACTTTTAATATTGTTTAGTAATAAAACTCTGAACTCTGAAAGTCTATAACTCATATACTCTGTTAAACTCCGAAACCCTGAAACTCTGAAACTCTGAACCTTTGACACTGATATTCAAAAGTAAATATCTTAAGAATAGTCATGGGCGTCACATCCGATACTCAACTCTTTTCTCAGACTACTTCCAGGACAGTATGCTCTGGCTGCTCAGAGCTATTCAGTCTATTCGATTTTATCTTTCCCCTGCAATATGTTCTCTCCATAATCCAAACGTAACGATACGACAGTTTGCCAAAAAAATTTTGGCTTGTACGCAATCAACGTTCAAATGGCACGTGTAAATGGGGTATCAGCTGCGTAAACATTTAATGTTTGAATATACTACGCATTTGATTTGTTTTTGCTCTGCAGAAGATTAAGATTGTCCATTTAGTGCCAATGCTTACACCAAAAATGACAAAGAGTAGAAAGCTCTCACTGAACTTTGGCAAAGAGTATCACACGATGAAGTTATGCAAGACTTTAAAACAATCCCTGCCATTGCAATAAAATAACCCTCGAAGTCCAATAAACAAATCAGTCTGAGTCAGTTCTGAACTAAATTAATCAGAAGGGTTAAATTCAAGAAAGTTAAGTCGACATCCACATAATCGAACACTCCACAGTTCGAACGAATTCTTACGTCATCTGAGAGTTTGAAATGTACTGAGTCGGCTGTGACATCAAAGATTTTCCTGCACCATTACAGATAAGCTGAAGTTCTTTCTATCTTGCAAATAGCTCATTTCGTGAACCCATACTGTACATAAGGAAGGGACTCTTCATCAATGGTAACATGGCGGGTTATAATGAACTCAACACACAGAGAAGATTCTCATTAAGTCTTAATATGGAGAGGTAATTGTTTGTCATGCTGGGCCGATTCTTAAATATCTGTGACTGTTCACTTCATTCTAAAATGTTTCGGTTTATGCTACTGCAGCAAGTAGCAAGATGAAATTCCTTTAAAGGTACCAGTTACGTACAATGTTGTTATTTAGCGAGCATCTCGTAACTTGTTATGTTATACACAAAACACTTCTTCCAACGTTTGGAGTTTGAAAAGTCCTTACCTACAGATACTTTATTCGAAATGAAACTTTAGAAGTTACAAGTCCTTACCCCCAAGCTTAGACAGCGTCTCTCTCCCTCTAAAAAGCAGTTTGTTTGTGTGAAGAAGGGCTATGTCATACTTTTGCAAGAGTAATTGGAGCTCTTCGAATTTTCCTATGCGCGATGGTCACTGAAACTGAACTTACAGAAATCGTCGCACTTCCTTTGACAGGATCTTTTTTTCTTTCTTGTTGATACGAAGACCGATGATGATATTAAACTTATGATCTGTCACCTCCGAAACCAGAGTTTGGCCCTTGATACACAGGCGTAAGTGCCTTTTAAAAGATACTTTTCCAAGTCGAGTTTTGGTGGGCTTGTAGTGACGCAAACAATAGACATTCCAATTTTTGTATTTTGCGCAACTACTGAGACAGTGAGTTCGATTCCCCGTGGTGGCACGTGTTTTCACCACTGAGATTTTATAACACCAAGGTCTACATTCAGCCATTACACGCTTATGTACGTGATTTTACAGTATGCACAACTGAGGGGTAACTGTTTACAAACTTTCTTGACGAGTCACTGATGCAGCAACGCAACACGTGGTAGAAAGAAGCACTTTTCCAGACGCTTGGGATATACCTTCACTGCTTTTTATACATTTGCTTAAGGCAGTTTAGAGATGAAACAAGGCCACTAGCGCAATTAGGTAATTTGACATTGTGCTACGGTAAAAGGGCTATGAAAGACGGGCAAAACAAAGATTGTACCTTAACATTCTTTTGGGGTGCAAATGTAACAATAAAGGTCCCCGCGTCGCTTAAAAGGATCACAATAAGTTGAGTATTGACTAGTTTGTATATCCAAATCTAAAAAATAGTATTTTGGATTAATGTCAAGCAAAAATGAAACCAGGTGAAAGAGGACAATAGAAAATATTTGAAACAAAAATATTTTGCACATTTCACAGAAGAAGTGCAAAATTTAAACAATTCACAATTGTGTTCTTCATGTCGTCCCTATCGTGTGTTGAAAAATCGGAGAAACAAGTTGAAATTTTGGAAATTTCACAAATGTGGTAATTATTTTTTAGTGTTTATCATTCGTGGTATGTAGATAGTTGGTAAAACGTCAAATTCGCCTTCCTTAATTTTTAAGTTGTCCTTTATGTCATACATGTCACGTGTCTTAAAGTTTTTACATTTAGATTATGTAACTAGTGGCAGTCTCTTTTGTACATATAAATAGTTTTGTACACGCTTGTAGAAGTGGAGTTTATGTTTGGAGGCAATGAGATCACAGTTTGAGAAAATTATAATCATATTCGTGTTTCCTTTCGTCTTGGAACGTGATCACTCATAACGACAATTTATCTTTAAAGTCTTTTGTAAGTGTTTAGGATACATGTGAAAGAGGAATAGAGAGAACTTCTGAAGTAGAAAGGTGTGTTTCATTTATCACTTAAAATAAATTAAAGACACTTGCCTCCATGAAGGATGTCACTTTATTTACAAAACGGACTCTTAAATGGACCAGCGTAGAATCCAAGTAGTGAAACGTAGTTCATTGCTTCTGCAAAGTTTGTCCTTATTCTTAAACAATTAATGCTCTTCTGCAGCATCACGCAACGATTAGAGGATGTCGTTCAATTAAGCACTCACTCTCATTAAGACAATATCAAAGTGAAATTGAGAAAAACTCACATTTTTAACGAAATTGAAGCATATAAGAATTTGTTTATGTTCTGATCCACATTTACAAGACAGATGTACATTTCATTACAATTGAACTTCATGACATTGTGAACTATTTGTATTTATCTAAACAAACTCCCTAGCCTCTATATCGTCAGCAAACTTTCTGTACAATTTCCTATGCTTTGCAATTTTTAAAGCTCTAAAGAAACCTTACTCCAAATTGGAACTTAGTCTTCATGTTGGATTTTGAAAGTTGGTGAACGTGGCTTGCATTCCCGCTCAGAACTGTTGCTCCTTACCCCTGCCTCGATCTCGAGTCCTGATCTTGGTATGTACTCTGAAAAATGCCGTTTCCAGTTTTCTTGGACTTTTTTTTCTTATTGGCGGGGTTTTCTACGCTGTTCTGTACTCCATATGCCAAATATATCGTCATACCTAGGGATGTAATTGAAATATGTGACCAGTTAATACTATGGCTTCAGCGCACAAGGATTATAGACAGAATCTATTTAACACGATAGGATGCCCATACGTCCTTCTAAACCTTGTCAACAATATATAGGGCATTGACCTAAGGCAAATAATATATGTTTACACCGTGTATTACATTTTCATGAGGCTTTCCTACACTTAGGACAAACGAAGGGTGAGAGTTGGGGTAAGAGGGATTTGATGTATGAGGCAGGGTTTGAAGCAGGGTTTGAAATTGGAAAAGTTCTGGATGAGGAACTCAGCAGTATTGATTTCTTTACGCATTCTTTGCAGATACGGCAAAATCATAATTATATAATTTGCATATATAATTATGCATAATCATATAATATGCATATCTAATTATGCATAATCATATAATATGCATATCTAATTATGCATGATCATATAATATCCATATATAATTATGCATAATTATTTTCAAGGGGAGGATCATGATGGCTTAATTAACAGGTAAACAGATTCCTTGGTTCCCAAACGGCGAGGATTGGATACCCTAACTACCGTTCATTCATTAGTTAGTTGTTTCGTGGTTTGGCACTTTGTTTAGGGTTGTTCTCAATATCACGGCCACTGCACATCAGAAGAGAAACTGCCAAAACTATTGGATGAAACGCCTCAAAATACTCGTACCTAATAGATTGAATGTCGAAAAGGATATTTTACGTCTACTTTGAACCTTTTTGATCAGCATACAAGAGTTTGCAATTTTTTTAAGGGTGTAAGGCGTTTGATGTAAACAACGTAACAACAATTTCTGGCACTTGATTACCGATGGTCGCGCGAGGGTGGATGATTGGTTTTTTCAACTGATTGACCAGGAAGACTCAGAAGCCAGTTTGCTCAAAAGAGAATCCGAATGGCGACATCGTCTCAATGGTTTTAATCCCGATGGTTTAAATAAGAGGGAGTTTATCACCGTAGCTTTAAGTTGGTTTTATATCATTATTTAGGGGACTGTACTGTAGTGTGCTATCACATGGCTAGCATAGGAGATTCTAACTTTGGCCATTTATACCTCAGCTTGAAAGGGAGGTTGTGAAGGGTGTAAGTCTTTTCTTCAATATGCTTCCGAGTTCAGCTTGAATAATTTTACTAGGCAATGTCATCTGCTTTATGGAATCAAGTGGAGGCACGATTTTAGAAAGAATTTATAAATTCTTGGAGATGATTTTAGGTACGCCTAATTTTACATAAAACCGTGTCGGATACCAGAGACCAGCTTCGGTAAGCCTGACGGAGGAATGGAGAAATTTCGGAAGATAGTTTCAAAGCTTAAAGTTGTTGTGTTTATATCATCTATCTATCTATTTATTTATCATCATTCATTTATCATCATCAGTTATTTATTTATTTATCTATTTATCATATCATCTATCTATTTATTTATTTATCTATCTATTAATCTATTTGTGTATGATTCCGTATTCTTATGCCAGTATCACATTATTTGTCACCTGATTTTCAACAACTAGCTAAGAAAACCTAAGTAAGTCATTTATATAACCTCAAGTTCATTCCCCACCTTCAATTCCATAAAATAATGCTAAAATGAAATCTGGTTATCTATTGAACCCTCACGTAAAACAATCTATTAATGAAGCTTGGGTTGAAACCGAATGTAAAAACTTCCCTCAAACATAGATCTGAATAAGTGACAATGAAGTCTATGTTTCAGATGACCTTTGGAACGTGTGAGCGCCAGATAACGAATTCTCTGTCTAAGGTTTTGTGAATTTCACTTCTATATAGCACTATAATCACTTGTAGATTTCATTTGACAATGTTGCCTTACTCAGTATATCACAGCGAGTTCAAATAATTAATGTCTAAGTCAGCTCATTTGGCAGAGCAGCGTCCGGGCATATTAGAAGTTCTCCCCTCCTCTTCCTCTCCCTTCCTCAAAATGGTGCCCTTATTGTTAGGTTTGTTAGTTGATAGAGTTTATACATTCTGCTTGAAGCGTTTTCCTTGTCATGGAATCCGGTAAATGGAGATACGGAGGCGTCGAAACAGCAGCTAATCTGCAAAGGATATTATCCAAAACCTTACGAAGATGATGATTTGGCTCATGGAGTATTGCCAGAGATAGGTTATAGAAGTACCAAAGCCAAATCAACACTTAGCACTTCCACCAGTGAGCATACTGGGATGGGATTGGAAATTTATGTCAGCATCAATTCATTACGTGACTGCATTTGCTGTTCGACGTCACATATTTTGATCTCAAGGTTGATTTCTGCAATCTTGAGGCCGTGAAACAAATGTATTTCAGAATATATCGTGATTTATAGTGGATGCTTGGAGTTGATGGGATCAGATGGTTTATTATAAGGAAATTGTCCCTTTATTCCCTGCCCGTAGATATAATGTATACAAACGACAGTCTATTAATATTACGAATTATAGTTATTTATGTACAGCTTTAAGTTTACATCCCCTCCACCTGATCATAACTGACCTCCCTGAGTCACTGTTATGTGTTCCAAAAAAGGCATGGAGCTAGAACAAATTGGACTCCATTCTCACCATTTTAAAGCAAGCATTAGAAAAAGAAGAAGCGAAAAAGGACATGTCCGACCACTGCCGAAAGAATAACGAATGTTTTGCATTCGTTAGCTACTACTACGGGTTATCCATCCGTTTATCGACGGTTACAGGGTGCAAAATGGAAATGGCGATTCTTAGAATGTATTGAGAATTGTCTCGTAGTCATAGGTCATAGATATTTTTGCATCTTGAATTGTTACAGCATCCTTCAGATGTCTGGCCCTGTGTAGCTGGGTAGCTATTTACCCTTTCTAGAAGAGTGAGTTGTTTTCTATTTGCTATATACTGTTTTCAAGAGCTTAATTTTATCAACACAGTCACAAAAGTCGGACCCAGGTAAACATTTCTAATATAAGATGTGATTTAACTTTAACGTATACAGGAAAAAGACATCTCAAAGGTGTGATTTTTAAAACTTATGTCTTGCCTAACTTGTCTAGCCACACTCTCTTGTATTCATGACATTATTTTTATCAAAGTTGAGGTAGCCAATTGTTGACTATTTGGGTTTAACAATGACAGAACTTAGAATAATAACAATAAAAATGATGATAATAATAATAATAATAATAATAATAATAATAATAATAGTTATTTGCACAAGGTAGCATTGTCAGCAAAAGAATGCTACTATCAATAAGGGCCCTAAAGGAAAACTTAAAACGCAAAAGTTTTTACTACACTGTGTTAATGCTACGCTATCCTATGCTTGTGCCTATGCCACGGTCTGTGTTATGCCTCCCTCACACTTTGACATTGCACACTGATTAACCTAACTAATTGGTTGCTTCTTTATATATTAATTTATACGTGAACGTCAGCGTGGGTATGGACACATCCTGCGCCTGCCTGCGACTCATACAATCCGCGTGGTCCTTGATTTTAGTCCGTCTGCAGTAGGATGGAGACGCCCATGAGGCGCACCTCTCACTCGATGGCTCGATGGCGTTGCCAAAGATCTGCCATCCTGTGGAGTACCTCTATCTCAAGCGGAGTAGCTCGCTGCCGATCGTCAGCACTGGCGAGCACTTGTGTTTCAAGTTGGCTCTACGCACTGCACGGTGCTCGAGGATTAGTGGTGAGTGAGTGTGTCGGAGTAGTAGTTTTTCAACTTGGTGAGCTGTCCCTTTGTATTCATAAATACTCGAGCGTCACCGATCCTCTACCCGTACGTTTGGGATTATTCTAGACCATAAAGTGTTGTAAAGCTTCTTACTCTAGGCAAAGGTATAACTCATCCTACAAGTGTCCATTCCCCTGAAATTGATAGTCATTTGGCTCAAGCAGGTGAAACGCTCCCCACCACTGTGTAAATGGGTGGCTGATCAGTTAAAAGTAACATTTAAAACTAATAGACCCAACTATTGTTATGGAATGCTTTAAGATAGTTCTAAATAACTACTTCAGAAAAATGAAGTATCCTGCACCCACGGTCTTAATTCTGGGCCAATGATCCTATCGCTGTGTGCTGTTCTACCTGCCTCTGCAGTGGAAAAGCGGCCTGGGAGCAGGGTGCTACTTGCATCTAATAATTTGTAAAAACTTCTAAAAATGCCATTTTTAGTGAAAAATAAGAAAGATAGGTAAATAAATAATATGGATTGATAAACCTGATATTCTGAATAAAGACATTGTCCTGTCTTGCATGGAATATATGAACAACGTCAATATCCAGTATAAAACAAATATTTAGGCTCAACTTAAAAACCCCTTCCCCTTGCCGCTTGCTAATATTATTGATCTTACGCCATTATCAATAATCTTAAGGGCTAGAAAATTTCATTTTCTCTAGTTGCCACATTTGATTACAATAATTCTCCATCCTTTGATTTCACATCTAACCCTACGTTACTTTGAAGGACAGGCTCTCTGAACCACGTGACTTGGTTATGGAAGAATTGCCATCCGGTCAATTGATGCATTCATAGCCCATAGAAAGTTGTAGATATCGAAGGGGAGAACTCTGGAAACTTTTTGTCCTAGAAATTGCCTCTTCAAGTATCTAGGGTAAAGTATTACTGCAATAGTATTTTTATATAGGTAAGTTGATACGTACCTATGAGCATCCAGATGCCAAATCGAACCCACGTAATTGGTGACAGTTCCATCATCAAATAGATATTGATAAACATAGACAAGATGGGAAGAAATGGAACAAATGGCACTTTGAAAGGGAGTGGATATAAACTCTGTGGTTGCAGAACTATTACTGTTGTTGCACTGACAAATATGGCAAGCAAAGCTAAGCCAAGCACAACTGCCCAAGTGTGCCCATGAAAGACGTATCTTGAAGCGTATATCAACAAGGAGCTAATGGCAAATATGTCTAGGAACAATACAGACACCGCCATTGCTACCAAACGACCGGTCCTTCTTGTTGGCTCTCTTTCTACTTCCTTCGATATGTCTTTAACGGGAACTTCTTCTGTACTAGTGACCCCAACAAATCCTTTCTGGTATCTCAGAAGGAGGACACTTGTGGACACAATGGTGTAGGCCTGAAGAGTTCCTATCGACATCATTTCAACTAAAGAAGAAAGTTCAAATAACATGGCTAATAATCCAGCAAGTAAACCTGCGAAAAACGTTGAAAAGATCGGCGTTTCTGTTCTGCTATTTACCCATCCAAAAGGTTTAAAAATGAGACCGTCTGAAGACATAGCGTATAAAAGTCGTGGTAGAGGAAACATAGCACCAGTTAAACTAGCTGTTAACCCACAAAGTGCCCCTCCAGCAATAATTAACTTGGCCCAAGCCACTCCACTTTGTTCAAAGGCTCGTGGTAATGCTGCATCGGTATCAAGTTCACTATAAGGTATCATTAGTGTAACAACTGATGCGACGCCTGCGTAGCAAATGAAACAGATTCCTAAGGAAAGAACTATTGATATCGGAATATCTTTGCTGGGGTTCTTGGCTTCTTCTCCCGTTGAAGCAATAACGTCAAATCCAACAAAAGCGAAGAACGCCGTTGCAGATCCAGTTAGTACTCCTGATACTCCGAAGGGAAGAAAATTATTCCTCCAATTCGAAGTCTTTGCATGCATCATTCCAACCATGATGATAAAGATAATGACTCCTAAATTAAGAAATGTAATGAGTCCTTGAAATCTGGTGGACCTCTTGACGCCAACAGCCAAAACAAGTGAAATAATTACAGCTATACTTAACGCAAAAATATCTGGAAAGTGACTTAATCCCGGTGTATGCATATGTCCGAATACCGACATGATACCTTTACTGATTGCATTATTTACCAGTGAGTTGAAATATGCACTCCAGGCACGAGCAACAGCAGCGGCACCTATCATGTATTCGAGGAGCAAATTCCAACCAATAATAAAGGCACATAATTCTCCTACAGTTACATAGCTATAAATATAAGCCGATCCAGCCTTCGGAACACGTGCTCCGAACTCGGCATAACACAAGCCTGATAAAACCGATGCAAACCCTGCTATCAGAAATGAAAAGACTACTCCAGGGCCCGCAATTTCCCTGGCAACATCGCTAGTTACAACATAAACACCAGCTCCAAGTGTGCTGCCGACACCGAGGAAGGTTAAATCGGCTGCCGACAATACTCGTGCGAGCCTCGATTCCGTCACAGTACTTAAATCGAATGTTTTCGTTCGCGAGAAATGTCCTATTGCTCGCATTTTGAGTTCGTATCCTAAACGTTTCCTAAGAAATCGAATTTACCACTTTCTTATCCAAGGCACGAAGAAACTCTTGAAGATGTAACTATCCGCATGAAACTCAACTCTCCTTTGGGTTTATTTTAAAAAGTTATGTGTAGTTCTTCCATGCATCACTACGTTTGGTATAAGCGCTTTCGTGACATCATTAAATACCCTAAAAAACATCGACACTTACTAAACGTTGACGAAATTGCTCGTTATACAAGTCGGTATAGCTTATCATCGGTAATATCATCCGAATTTCCTCGAAGCTGTGTTTTAACACCTACGGATCATGAGGCATAAACCGATTTGATATCACCTGATCTTTTGCTCACTTCATATTTAGAGAAAGAAAGATAGAATGCCGCCTTCAAAAGGAGCATTCCTGTAGTTTGACCTTCAGCAGGTAGTATCGAGTGATCTCGAAGGGGGGAATACAGTAACCACTTTTTTGTATCTATTCAGTTCACGAAGGAGAAGTTGTCAATGGAGGATTTTTAATGATATCCTGATAGCGTCTGTCAAATATGCCGTCATACTTGCTAAATATATTAAGGGTTTCAATCGGTCTTAATATTATAATCAAGTCGTCAGAATACGTTTAGATTATTGAAGTCAAGAAAACATGCATTTACAAAAAATTAGACTTCTAGGAAATGTTCACTGCCATCATTATTTACCCCTGTGTTTACAGAATCAACATGGAAAGGTGGAGTATATTATGGTTCTCATAGCTACCCTTTTCCGATCTCTTCTTTGAGATTTACGACGCGATTCAGTGTAGCATTTCCTTATCATGTAGCCCCCCTGAACAAGCTGTTTACTTTCTGCTCAATTTACCACGATCATAAGATGTTGACAAAAATCACTGATACATAAACATATATTCTGGTGGTCTGCTTCTTGAATGATGCTACAGTAAAGTGTGCAGTGAGTAATCAATGAGCACAAATGAAATGAAGGAGCAGACCGGTTTGAAAATATGTTTTATCTTTAACTTAAATACTTCCTTTATCAGTCAAGAGACGCGCTCGATTTAAAATAAAGTTAAACGGAACAAAAACTTACCATTTCTTCACTTTTATCCTTTTCAGAGGGTATTTTACTTTGCATTGCCGACACTGAGATGTAGCATCGTACGCGCGACTCTCTTCAGTTGAGGACCGAGGTCCCTTTCCCCTATTTTTCCAAATAAAATTTTTTAACTTGCCCGAGCATGTGCGCTCACTCTCAAAACGTTTAATAGGGAACCAATTCATCGTCCTTTTCGGGATGGACAAATAACAAAATTCAAAAAAGCGTAGCTGTTGAGTATCTTACAACTTTGTAGCAGTAAAACAGATAAACACTAAAATCATCATAAGCAAGTGTATATCGACAGACACCATCTCTGTTTCTTCCAAAGAATAAGGAATCGGTCAGCCTTACCAAATTGCATGATAACCGTCTTAATCAATTGATCCTCCATACATTGTAAATAACAAATCAAAAAAGTCGAGAATCTCGATTGCTTTTATTCTGCCAAAAAATTGCTATGATCGTTGCAGTGTTACAGCTAGTAATACAGTATTCCGTATGCCCTCTCAAAATGCAACATCCCCAAATGATTTAATAGATCTTGTATCATTGTACTTCCCACCAGGCCCGTAGCTGCGGGGTGTACGCGGGGGTCATTGCTCCACCAAAAACAGTTGAGTTTGTAGGGGTGTAGTGACGTCAGTCGACGAGAAGAACAATGCACTCTAATTAACTTTCAGAACAATAGACTATTGTCAATAAAATATTCTTTCTTGTTTGTTTTTCATTCAGTTAGTTAGTTGATTTTGAGTTAAGAGTACGCTACGGAGAAAGTCAAGAAAGATCGCCTGGTGTCTTGTTTGCATCCTTGCTGGTGAGTTCCGTGAGTTATTTTTTCTGTAGTATGCTTCCTAATCATGAACACGCTAAAGGGGCACCCTCCCCCCCTCAAGGAAAAAACGAGCCAGTATTGGGTTCGATATCGGTGTCCGATTGTTACTCGACTTCAGGTAATCGATTTTATCGACTTTATTCTCCGACGAAAATTTAAAAGCTCACATACATTCTTCCGTCTCTCTTTCCATTCGGAATGGCTCTTCCTCAACGCCAACAACGCAACGAAAATGAGTGAATGATAATTTAATTTTAGCCATGTTATAAAAATGTTCTAAGATGCAATATTTGTTATATTTCCTAGTAAAAGTATAATAAACATGCAATTTCACGCATTCCTATTACAAAATACTACACGTTAGTTCATTTCAAAGGATCTCCGAATTCCTCAAAGATAAAAAGTTAAGAGGTTCGTAGTATCTCCAAGGTGCTCAGTACTCCCTCAAACCCACAGTCATGTGCCAGCTGTCTGCCCCCCCCCCTGCAATATGCTGCCGGATACGGGCCAGCTTCTGACCTAAGTCCTTTGTCCTTTGAACTCGTAACAAGCAGTTCGGCGGAGTAGGATTTGCAGGGAAGAGTGGCCAGTATTATAAAGTTAGCTACAAGAGATACTAGTGAAAAGTGACAATGCCACCTCCGAGATTCGAAGCCGGGAGACACGCTTTCTTGGCGTGATGCTCTGCCAACTGAGCTGAGTTAACTTTTCACTAGTCGCAGGTGGTGACATTTTCACTTTTCATTAGTATGTCTTCTAACGTGCTATCTTCAAATCCTCTATTCCCTATACTTTAGATCTTCAATGGGCTGTGGACAGTATGATGGCCGGACGGTTGTCCTTCCGTGGTCAAGTTGCATGGCGTGGAGAGGCTGGTCTCCAGAATTGCGTAGAACTGGGTGCGATGTCCACCGGTGGAGTATCGGGAGCTAATGTGGCGACTAGTGAAAAGTGAACTATGTTATTACCGGGTCACATAGCTCAGTTGGCAGAGCATCACGACACGAAAGCGTGGGTCCCGGGTGCGAATCCCGGTGGTGACATTTTGACTCTTCACTAGTGTCTCTTCTAAGTTGCTATCTTCAAATCCTCTCTTCTCTATACTTCATACATTATAAAATTTGTTGGAAACTGAAGTAGAGTTCACAAGATCCTTTCATACACCGCAACAGATCACTTCAGAGGTAGTGTCAAAGGTAAAGTTTTTGGTTTTGCAAAATTTCCTAGATCTGTCTTGTTCAGACATCTGCAGATCTTCCTCTACTTGACAGTAGTCGGCGATGAGATGTGCGCTAACTTCTATGTTCCGGGTTGTCTTTAAACACAACGTCTCGTTGGCCGAAAAGCATGTCCTAGTAATCGGCATCAAATCAGCCTCGAAAAACGCGATCTAGTTATTTCAAATACTTCAAACATTTAACTGATTTTATAAATGGTCCACGCTGGAATATTTGACATGAGAAGGTAAGTAAGCCAAAATGGACATTATGAGAGTTCTTGGCTCCTCTGGTGGATAACTTTAATAGTAGGGTAGGGATAAAGTGATTCAATATATCGCATCAGTTTAAAAGTATACTAGAGGGCAGTAAATTATGTCATCGACGGTATTTAAACACGTGACTCACGAATCTGCTGCGTGCACTCTACCAAATGACTCAAATGCGCTGTGCTGAGAATGTACTCTATTTCTCTAGTCGCCAAATTAGCTCCCAATACTCCACTGGTGGACATCAACATCTAGCACTGTGAAGTTTGAAAGATACTAAGGAAAAGTAAAAAGGACCCACTCATTCGCGGCGTGCTGCTCTACCAACTGAGCTATGGTGACCCGGTGATAACATAGTTCACTTTTCTCTAGTCGTCACATTAGCTACTGAGACTCCACTGGTGTAAATCGCATCCAGCTCTACGCAATTTTGGAGACCAGCCTCTACGTACCATTTGACTTTACCAAGGAAGGATTGTTATCCATCATGCTGTCCACATCCCATTGAGAGTAGAACGTGACATAGGGAAGAGAGAATTTGAAAATATCAAGTTTGAAGAGATACTGTAGAAATGTGAATATGCCACCACCGGGATTCGAATCCGGAACCCACGCATTGGCTGCATTCTCCCGTATCTCTTAAAATTTTGGAGTGAAGCCCCTCTGGGTCATGTAACTTGACCATAAAAGAACTGCCATTCGGCCAATCATTCTGTCCTTGGAGAGGAGACACAGAAACGTGCAGGAATTGAGTTTAAAATATGAGCTACATAGACGTGAGGTGAATTTTCAATAGATAAAAATTGCTACACGTGTCCTAATACGATACTTGCATGAAAGTCAATTTGTAGCGCCAACCTGTTATCCTTTCTGTCGTTCTTACCAAGAGGCAATGCTTCCTGGCAATCAAAAAGACGTAGGTTTCTCTTCTTAAAAAGGAATGGACAGAATTGGGTTTGGAACTGGGATATACGATTACAAGAAGGGCAAATTTCTCAAATTCTTAAAGATAAGCCTACCTGCACAGAGAAAATGGCTCAGCATTGATAGATCAGGAGATTGCCTATGTTGCTTAGTGACTTACTAGCAAATGTCAAAGAGTCTGATATTGCTGGAATCGTTCAATAGATGAATTATGGAATGTCCTTTGCAACTGAAGTTCAAGAGCAACACATTTCAATAAACACAATCTACACAAATTTAAAAAGGAGTCGAGGCTTGTTTCTCCTGTTTTGTTGATGTTTTTCTACGACCTGCTCTTAATTATAGGAGTCATAATATATTCCAACTAAACTTTTTATGTAGCAGAAACTCTCCTCCCTGCCTCTAGTTTCTTGGGCTTCTCTTTGAGTACCCTACTTGACACATCCCATACACATGGAAATTACTGAATTTCTTCAGTGAATATACAATAACAAGTATTACATAAGTCTGCGGTTCGGTTGTGCTCTGGTCTTAACTGTCGATGTCCGTTTTGTCTGAATCCTCAAATGCTGTACTGTCTATTTCACTATCGAACTCCTGTCTACTTTTAAGGAGTTGTAGTAGTCCTTCATTGTTTCCTTGCTAAGTAATTCTCAAAGCAATTTAAGATTATTGTTTTGTTAAAATTGTCCTGGACGCACAAGTTTGATCTTTTGATTGATGCACGTGCTCCGTCCAAAAGTTGGCTTGATGCCAACTTTCAGAATCGACATAGCAATTCGAAACGTACTACAAGCAACTACACCTTTCTATGATCTGCGCAAACTCCATACTGCGAATGGTATCGATAGATGTATAGTTGGTAAGGATGCCATTTCTTCTGGTGAGTATTAGTATACAGTATCTTCCCAAAAATTCCTCTTAATATTGAGTTCACTTGCTATCTTGAAACTTTTAGTCTTTGCAACAGAATTTCACAAACAAGTGGTTCGAATGTAGCCAAAAATCTACCCAAAAAGCAGCTCCCACTAAACCAAGGGGATATTTCCCTCGTTGCCCGCTTGTGTCGTAGGTTTGTTACTTTCAGCTTTTGATGTTATAGCTCATTGATTTATTGTCAATTCATTATTAGAGCGTTTATGCCTCCATCCTTTGAACGGGTTGGCCCCTCTTGGATTAACGATGTACCTTTTCAGCGCTCCGACTAGCCCCCTATAAATTGTCTTAACAGACGTAAATCTGCGGGCCTACAGTTTCACATATAAACTGTGTAAACGATCTCTATGAAATACTGGTATTCAACTACATATGTCTCTATATTTCACTTGATAAATGAATGGTTTTGGTGAAGCACGTTAACTGGGGTCAACTAGCAAGAATTTAAGCATTGGGCATCTTAATAAAATTAATAAAGACCATCATCCTATCTACACTTTAGCGCTGTTTTTCACAAATTTTGTACCGATGACGATCCAAATCAATAGATCCTAATCAGGTGACGACAAAAATGAATAAAACGTTGAACGCTTACCTCTTGTTTTGAAATTCAATTTTATGTGATAGGTAGGCATGTCTCTCCACCTTCAATTTTTCAATACGAGGCTCCATTCAGGACAACGTCACAATGATGTTATTAGAATTATCCAGTCTCTTCCTGTTCTTTAGAAAATGTTAAAGCAGTTGCAGCTTTAATAGTGTAGTCAATCACTACTTCAGAACTCTCTGTCTTTAATGAGGTCACCTCCATATAAATTGTTATTATTTATTTTTTATCTCATCTGCTGTAATGAAATCTTAATTCTGGAGAGGTCTACGTCCATCGTACACTGTATATCTCAAACACTGGATCGAGCATCTTCCGTCTCAAAGTGAGGTCAGTCGTTGGACGCCATTTCAGTCACCATCAAACAAAGCTTATAAACAATGTTACGTAACATGGCGGACATTCCCGCGCTATGGGGCCAGTTCTTGTGACTACAAAGTTTTGCTGTTGGAAACAATAGGAAGCTCGATCCAGTCTTTCTTTAGAGATCAGTGCTTACAACTGGATCCAAACACTTCCTTACTCTTGGCAGAATCATAATATGTGATAAATTATAGTACTTTGTACTTTGTGTTTCCAAATTCTCATGCTTCTTATAAGCCTTCTCACCGTCCATACCTTCTCTCGTCCGCCATCGAATTGTGGCCTGCTTCGTCTTCCAATGGCGCCCTACACTGGAAACGTTAACTTTTGTGACTGGAAGCGATGTCAAAAAATTGGAATGTGAAGTAAATGTTGTTTACAAAAAGACATACCAGTTCATGCACCTTCAAGGCTGTTGCACACAACAAGGACGCATAGTCTTCACCGTTTCAAAACAACTAATACTATGCGTTAAGTAGACAATCAAGGCGCAGGAAATACTGAGGTGTTCAAGCATATCACACTCGTATATGGTGTAAAGTTTGTATAAATGAGAAAGTTTTTTCCTTCCTGTTATTTTTATGATAACAGTTTGGCAATTGCCTTTTCTACATTTTCGCCCTCGTCTTTAAAATGCAATATAGTCGTTATCTACGTTTTACACCTACTTTAATTGCCCGAGTTTCATATGGGATCTTGCCCCCATGCCAATGACAAACACTTCATCAAGTTGCAAATTAGACCGCCTTCCGTGACTCTAAGATGAAAGTAGAGACCACCTGTACCAAAACATATTGATAACAGCTTTGATCAGTTCTTGCAGATTTATTTTCATTCTTCTAATAAGAAAGAAAGTTGCGTTATGAGCCTAGAAAAACGCGTGCAAATTCTTTGTCGTGTGCTCTAGAGCCATCTATCAAATAATACTGTTGTTTTAGGAACGATGTTCAAATGGTCACTAAGTTCCCACCTACAAAATAGTTTGTAGACAGGCCCGGAGCTGAGAATGGACAGCTTGCCGACTAAAATCCCGTCGTAAAACAATCTGTTCTTTATTTTTCGGACAACAAGGGGAGGAGATGAAAATACTTTACTTATTTTGGGACGTCATTAATATATACCCCATTACATCTCTCCTCCCCCCTATCCCTCATTAGCAAACTAAGTCGATTTGCTCGCCACTTTGCCCCAAATGATTTCGAGTCGAGCCCCGGGGCCGGTGGAATCTTTTCAAAGCCTGACAATGAAGAGTCACAATTCGTGTTACATCTGTAATGACTCGTTTTATAGCACATATGTCTACCTTCAGACATTACACATTATATATTGACATATTTTGTGCTTTTCTTTATATCTTAGCATTACATCACAAATTAAAGGTATGATTCACCCACCCCCTTTTACCATTAAAGCCCCCAAAGCTACCATCTCCAAGGGGTTACGAGATTATGAAGTGACATTATATTATGACCACTTCATTTCTGGGACGTTTTAAAAATCGTTGTGTCAGGCTTTGAAGCTTTCAAGATCTTTAACTTATTCGCAACGGGACCACCATTGGTGAGAGCAACCGCAACGTCACTGCTGCAACGAGGTGCTACTTAGCATTAAGGACCTGAAAAGCGTGCACGCAAAGCGAGCCGAGCGATGATATTGTACGAAGAGCAGTTTGAGTCTTGTTGTACACAAACATAGTTTTTATAAAGTTTCGAAGACTTTAAAACGTAGAGTGACATGTCTATTCAGCAATTGACAGAGCCATTGATATTCATGATTTCAAGGTTTGGACGATTTGCCATTAATACACCAAATAATTGGATCCCACATATTCGTCATGGTTCCCGAGCTACTCTCAGACCATGCTTTACTAATCGACGGCTGTGCCATAGCGTTACCGTTTCACAACCGACAAAATCTGAGACATTGGTACCGGTAACATCTAGCAGCAGAAAAGAAGTAAGTCAAGTAGACGCAAGGATAGCTGCGCTCGGAAAATGCGTCGCAGAGCAGACCCTTGTCGAGAGCCTTCTTAGCAAGTTGACTGCCGTAGAAGTATCGGACATTATAGGCATAGTCGACTCTATGATATACTTGAAGTCTCGAGATTTACAAAGAAGTGGAGGTTTGCTAGAGTTTTTAACGCAACTCGGTGCTCTACATCAAGACGGTACTAGCAAGGAGCGCTCCCACGTAACTGTCAACGATGCATTCCAAGCCTACCTAACGCATGCTGAGCTGCCCAAGTTAGTCAAATTAGCACACCCAAAGTATATTCTTATGGACATTTTAAATAAAAGTGATAATAATGTGCACGTTAAAACAGCAATTATCCAAAAAAGAGGCCACGGAGTAGCTGTCGGACTGTACATCGACGAAAATCTGGTAGCAGAAGCGGATGGAGATAATTTTATGTCGGCAGAAAGGGATGCGTGTCGCGATTACATTTTGTCACATTATAAAGACCAGTTTGAAAATACTAACCTACCAGATAAGGAGAAATTGTGTTTGGAGGAAGAAATCCATTTAAGAGATAGTCCACATCGAAGGAAAGTTGAACTTGTTAAGGAGGAAGGTGAACATTACGGATTTTATATAAGAGGTGGTGAGCAGGAAGAATTATCAAATGTCAAGTATAGGAAATTTTATTATTATACACCACCATATATTAACAAAGTAGATGTTGGCAGTCCAGCCCATAAATCTGGTAAGCTGCAAGTAGGTGATGTAATTCTTGCTGTTGACCAGTTTACAACAAAAGGTATGTCCCATCAGAGATTAGTTAAACTCATACAAGGTCGGAAAACGGCACTTAATTTAACAGTTGTATTAAACCCAGATGTTAAATTAAGAGACTACCTCAGACAAAAGGAGAAGGAGCGAGGTATGAATAAAATGAAAGCTGATGTGTCTGCAGAAAAGTGGAAAGAATGGCACCTTGCACAAGCTGAAAAGAATCCCTTAAAATATCTTAAGTTTATCAAGGAACTTGAAAGCAGTAAGGGTCAGTCTGGACCTTGATAGAGTATATATGTAACTTTATGAAGATTGCTAATTTTCTTGTTCTTGAGCCTCAAATAGACAGCCACCTCTATCCCCTAATCCCTTTTAAAAATAATTTTCCTGCTTAGAATATTCTTCTTCCAACCCTTTTGCTCATTAATTTTTAAATGTCCAACTGAATCATGTAAAGAAAAGGAGATTATTCTTCTCTGGAAGATATTTCATGCTTTCAAATCTAACTTTTGTGTCTCATAATATCTTTATGTTTCCCCCTCAATTATAATGACTACAGATTTTATCATGAAATGTTAGCATTTTTCATTTTAGTGTGAAGTTTTCAAACCACCCTGTTCATTACAAAGTTATCTTCTATTTGAAACTCAAGAGCAGTTCTTGAAGTGCTGACTTAAGTATAGTCTTTTTGCCAGTATACTCTACTTTGCAGATCAAAGAAAACTTTTTTGAGCAGCTACAAAAATGCATATGTATGTGTACACTTAAGAATGATCTGCACATGTTTCTTGTATGGTTTATATAGTTCTACTCAGAATTCCAAATATTGATCAGTCAAGTCATGTATATTTATTGAGTGTGATTCCTATTTAAAATTGCCTAAAATAATCAAGCATTTTAATCATAGCAGATAATTTTGATTTCTTTGTAATGTTGTCAATATGTAACATCACATGTTACTAGGTAAAATTCATAGTTAATGAGGTGCATAAAATTGTTGGTGAGTCTTAATAAGCTTCTACTGCTTCTCATACATGGATATTTTCATTGTTTTGTTTTCCATTCTTAATCTAAGATCATTGGCAAGTACATGCCAGGAGATGAATTGAGGTACAGCCTACCAGAAAACAGATCAATCTTGTTAAAAACTTGATTTAACGCATACTTTACAAGTTTTATCATCTTCAGAGGTGTTAGGATAAAGTGATGAAGGTACTTGAATCCTCAACTAAAATCATGCATCCAAACTAAGTAGGGACTATGTACACCATCACCATCATCGTCTAGTGTAGAATCACTGGTTCCACATTTCAGCAGGTTTGACATGGTCATATAATGTTTTGACCTAGGTTAGTCTAGTTATAATAACTATGACTATGTGATACACTAGCTTTGTGCGCATGCCTGTAAGAGATTGAACAAATTGGTTGATTAAGTTATATGTATATATCTTTTCAATAGAATTTGTTTATATTTACATGTGTTGGGAAAATGTGAGTGCTACAAGTACAACTGATAGTTTTCCAATGGTTCTTACTTCTCTATGCATATTGTTGTGGTAGAACGATTGTGTGAGAAGTAGTATGTTTACCCTGGGGCTACTTTAAAAATGAGATTGAGATGGGATGAAATGACACGAGTGAACAGCTGCATATTATATTTAAAAATATAGACTTGTTGGAAATCACACTTGTGAAGAAGCCCTCACTAAGGGTTTATAAGTATATAAATGTTTTTTTGCTTTCTGGATAAAAGAAATAATGCCTTGTAGACCTGAAAATCTGAGGGAAATTCTTATTACAAAAATTGTATGGACCTTGCTACAGGCATATTCCTATAATTATGGCATAGTTTTTACTGTAGGCTGTACACTGTTGTGTTCTCTTCAAGATGAGCTTTGGCAAGCCAATGACAATATCCTTAAATAGTTTGATACAACAGTTTGTATGTAAGACACAAGGTAAATTTAGTCAATACACTAACTAGCCTATAGAGGCCTATAAGATTCTGGCCTGCTCATTATGTAACTATTGTTGTAGACACATGCAACGCTATTGTGTGGAACAGTTATTCATCTAATCTTAAGATGCATCAAAATTTTTTTAAATTTGATAAAAATTTACTTGTCTGTGGACCAGGGAAAATGGTTGATAGATTTTTGCCTTCTGTTAACTGAGGATCCCTTTGATTTGTATGAGAGGTTCCTTAAGATGACGGTGTGCTCATGCTATGTAGCTTGGAAAGACAAACTACCCACCAAGAAAACAAGTTATGTTGTTTGCAAGTCTAAATGGAGGTGTGACACCAGTTATGTGTGTAGGATTCTTTAAGATTCTGGGAAATAATGAAGCATCATGTACCTTTTGTCACATGTAAGAGACAGAAGTGTATAAGGCATTATAGACTGATGCAAAACAATGTGTGGTCTGAAGCAAAGTAGTACTTATTTTGTGCTTAGACTTAACCTCGCCAAAAATCAAGGATGTGCAGGAAATACTTTTGAAAATAGGTGCTATAAGACTGCCTAACACACATTTATGTCAGGTTTTTGCTTTTAATCAAGACTATGTATTTAGCTGTTACTTC
>JAAAKL020000438.1:0-22128 GCA_010016065.2 Carybdea cf. marsupialis auct. non (Linnaeus, 1758)
GAAAAATTTGATACATAATGCTATCCCTTATGACTATAGTAAGCAAGACGTTTTCCTCTGACATTATTGTTTCTGCCATTTCTGCTGCTGCTGCTACTGAAGATAATGGTGATGATGATGATGATAATGAGGAGGAGGAGGAGGACGACGAGAGTATTGCATAACAAAAGTTTCGGAATTGATCGCAGGACATAAGGATGTGATGAGTATACTTTCATTTTCACTCGTAATTTTCAACGTTTGTTATTTAATATTCTTTATTTCAATTTATAGATCTTCATTTGAAACCTTGACAGATTGACTTGGAGGACATCAATCATTCCTTGGTCGAGTCATACAATGCAGAGAGTTTGTTCTCGAAACTTGGGAAGCGTTGGATGCCGATATCTTAGGATGGAGGATTGGGACAAAATAAATAGCATGCTTTGATTGAGATCACTATATCTCAATTACAAGGGTCAGCCAAAATGTTCGAGATGGTATCCTGCTGGTTACATGGTTTTATTTTTTCATTAAAATTCAAAGTTAACCTTGCTAATTTGAATTCTTCATAATGTAACACTCGGAAGAGTAGCATGAGATTGACGAGATTTGAATTCATCCCATGATCAGTTGGGGAGGAATAGCAATTAACTAACTATAAAAGCTTAATCTCAAACGTTTTGATATATGTTTGTCTTCCTTTCAAATAACAGTTTGTGGGAAATATTGGACACTATAGGAAGAAGAGAGTATTCTTCGGTTTACAGCCAAAGAGTTTAGGAATGCAAAGTACGTGAGGTAATTTCGTAAGTATTTAAATATCGAGCCTTAGTTCTACAAGATGCAAAGATCATATCAACGATACCAATTTCCGATTTCGAGACATCTAATAATAGGTACGTATGGTTCTGGGTTCTTAACAAAGTAAGAAAGCAGATGGGGTGTAGGGCTGGGTAGTAGGGCAGGGCTGGAACAAAAAAAACCAAACAAAAGCAGAAGCCGTGAGCTAACTTTCAAAATTAATAAAATACCACTCAGGAGTAAGCGAAGATAGTATGATAATGTAATTTAAATAACAATGCATTATCGTTATCGATGTATAGAGAATATGGAAAAAACTTCCTCATATAAGGAATTGTTTAAATAACAGTAAATTTATTTATGATTGCAGTAATCATAAAATATGGATAAAAGACAGTGTGAAATTTTAGTGTCGCCTGCTATTGCTTGCTTTCAACACGTGCGATATGCCTCGAGGCAACAAGCAAGGTTCAAACATAGTGAAAGTGTGGCTGCAAAACATGTACAATGAGTGCTTGGGCTAAGATGAGATAGTGAATAACAAGCGACGAAACAAGCCATCTATTGGAATACAGAAAAGGTTTACAGTTGAAGCAGATTTGCGGAAATACATTGATAATTACGAGAGGACAGTTAACAGTGGGGTGAGGAATATACTTAAGTTTGAACAGGGAGGAAGTTGGTAAGAACTCAAGCAGCCTCTAGCTGATACAAAAGAAACATCTAGAATACGTTGTTGTGAGGTGTAAAAGCTTAGTGCGATGTGAAGATCTATGGAAATGGGAAACACGTAACTTTTGTTCACAAGGCAATAACAAAGTAAAAGTGTATTTGCCCCTGATATTTCAGATAACAACTTCGTTCTTCACCAAAGTTTTGAATTCATCTGGGTTGTATTAGCAAAAATTTCCCAATTTCGAAAGTGCGTCTGTAGGGATTAATATACTAACCATTATATAACCAGGGATAGGTAAATCAGGTTATCGCGATGTAAGTTGCATATTTTCTAAAACTTTCGGTGTGAGTCTGAGAAATATTTTTTGTTTCATACATCTCGGTTATTGGCGAGATGATCTCTTTCGGGCTCTTTGACACAAAATTAGGTCATCTTTTAAAACATTTTAAAACGTTTGCTCAGTTACTGCAATAGTGATGTGGGTGACAATGGAAAAGTCAAAATTTTATTGCAAAACATTTTCTTTGCCCTTCTTACGACTCTTGACCCCACCATAATATGAAACGTGTCCGCTGCTGACTCGTAATAAAAGTTAAACATAAATGTTTGAATAGCACAATGAAACAGAGGAGACGATTCTGCTACTTTCCCTTTTCAAGTTTTAGTCAAATGGTTAACCCTATTAGCCTTAATAAAAAGTCCTTATAGTCTGGTATAAGAAAAAAATGACTTTGTGAAACATCTGCAATCGATTGGCCAGGTGGACTTCTTTATCTAATGGTAAATATAAAAACCAAGCAAAGGGAGCATAGGAAGACCATGGTGGCAAAGAATAAATCTAAATTCGATGAACACACATAATATTAGTCGAAGCTTTCGATGTATCTCACATCATTCTCACAGAATAACAAACATAAAGTAGCAGAGTTTAAGCAACAATGCAGTACAATACAACAATATAAAGAAAACGGTGCCGGGTGGGTGTTTCTGATTTAACTGAAAAAAGCTTTCTATCCCTCCCTTTTCCAGCATTCGTTCGCACTGTAATGACTGATGTAATACTTTTCTTTGTCTAGCTTCGATTTCCTAGCTACGGCTAACTATTAGTTCGTAATGTTACTCGAAGAAAGTCTTCTTTTGTTTAAACTCAAACGTTCTCTAAACTTATCCCAGAACTCTATTCCTCTGTCTCTCTTTTAGCATTTAATGTTCTCCCTTTGGCACCATTACGTTTTTTCTATACTATGACTCTCTTTTTCTGCCTAATATGTGATTAGATCAATGGTGTGTGTTGTCTCTCCAATTGGAAGGATGTTCAATATAGAGCCAAATTTAATCGATCCATTAGCGTGAGTTATAGATGAGTGCTTTGTATTTGAATCTCCTCTTGCAACTGATGTAGCTCTTTCTAACTACATAACTTGTTTTGATACATCAAGAATCGATGTTTAAGGTAAAAAACATAATTGGAAGAAAAATATCAATTACTAGATGCCCTTTTTTTGGAGTATTTCCCTGTGTAACACTTAAATGTATGCAAGACAGAGTTACAAAACAGCTGGGAAGTCAATTATTAAAATTGAGATTGTAGTGAGTTTATACAAGAACTTGACATTGGAGCTACATGTAGGATGACATGAAAAACTCGGGTGCAAATCAGAAGCATTTTAAGTGAGAGGACTGTGTACACGATGCAAGTTATAGATAATACAAAACCTCCTTAAGTATCTCAGGAACTTTCTAATAAAGCTGATCGTGATCAATGAGGCTTGGACATGATCAAACTTCTACTTAGCAAAAATCCTCTTGCAGTATTTTGTGGCGCTCCTACCACCTCCAATTGCCTATACAGTACCTGTTCAATCCTTAGCCTCCTCCAAATGTCTCTTTAAGTATTGCTTAAAAGGCTCAATTGAAGGTTTCCCCGAATGTTGTTGTTATAGTTAGCAAGCTGCAATACTGGTTGCTTCATGTTCTTTTACCTTGGTGCTGTTGGTATCAAGATCAGTCTTGGCTGTAAATTTTATGTGAGGACTTTAAAGCTTATGTTTTGCGTAGATATCTTTAATCGTGTCATTTCCCCTAAAAGTTTAGTGCATTGCAGTGCTGTTACAGGTACTGGCTTGCCGATTCGACTCGTTTTCGATATTGTCTTTCATTCTGCAGGATGGATATACACCATTTGTTAACATGTAATCCCTTAAGGTTATCACGTTTTCCGAAGAGGCCTTCGAACGATTGAGCTTTCTCTATTTGCAAGGCTTTCCCATCACTAACAATTCCTGCTTTACAGATAATAGACACAGTTTTAATCATAGCAACAACAAACTTATAAGGTAAATATCAATTCTAGTAAAAGAAACAGTTGTTGTTATTATGATCAACACGACTGCCTTTGTGTGCAGCTCTGAATGAATGAAACTTTGATGTTGTCAGAAAACCTATAAATTATGACAACAAAGGAGTCGTTACATGGGTGATGCCTTGATTATCCTAGTGGTTTCGAAGTGTTGGGATGGAAAATTAAAGATCAAAATCGATCCCGTTTTAATGCGATAGCTAACATTCCTCGATAATCTACCACTCAGATGACTCTTTTGTAATATACAGTTTATATGCAAGTCGTTAGGTAAGGTACGTCACCTAAAGCATTCAGTGCTTTAATTCAAACCTGAAACAAAACTGACTTGAGGTGACTACAGTGAGAGCTTATCCAGCAGGACGCAGGTGGATACTTTGGAGAAAAAAGACGACTAAAAATGTATTTCCCCCAAATCCTTGTGGCTTTACTTCATACATGCTACACATATACCAGATAAAGTTGATTCAAAAATCGATTTTTTATCTAAAATGTCCAGTTACCAAAATTTATATGATCTTCTACTGGACCAATAGTACAAAAACACATTAAATGAGGTTGCTGTAAAAAGGAGATGTCAGGTTGATGTGTTCAATAGAAAAAGAAACAGGATAGGATAAATGTGGCAGATACCAAAAAGAGAAGGATAAAATGTCCATTTTGGGGGGTAAAGCTGAAGGAAGCAGTGTCAGTTGTGATAGAAATATTGTGCAGTGTATTGAATGAGTTTGAGTAAAGGAAAACTTAAGATCAAAAAATCGACAACATAACTCCGAAAGGTAGAATTGCTTGGACTAGGGAGACTTCTCACGGGCATCACTCGGTTTAGGAATTAAGGTACAGGTCATTTAGTCATTTGCTATAATCTGCTCATGTTCATAATGTTTCTGTAAAACAACTGCCTCCGTAAAAATGGTAATCATGATAGAAAAATATTTATAAAAAATAAACTTAATACAGCTCTGTTTATTACCAAATGTTCTTAAAGATGTCGAGCCAATACTTGAAGAATAAATTATATGTCCTTTGGACCATTTACAAATCATAATTAGTTATTTGATTCTACTGGTTAACCTCAATTGAATGGAAATCTGCATTGGCAGAGGAAATAACTTCCAAGCATGCACTGTTATCACGATAATTTTTTTTAAATTCTACAGGCACGTGAACGTATTGAATATGTATTGAATAAATGTCTTGTTGCTAGCAAACTATCTGAAAACAATATTAACTCTTACTGAGTGGCTGTGCAGTCAGATTCAGCATAATGTGATTTGGATGTTTCCAAAATAAATGAATAGGGACACGTGTAAGAACTGTAAGCAGTTAAAAGGAATGTGTTTAAATCTTTTAGATGAAAACTACCTATTTCATTAGTGGCTGAGTAAAGAATGTGCTTACATGTTTAATGTAATGTTAGTACCTACTAATGAGAAAAATACATCGCGTGAGAGTGAGTTAACAACATGGCAATTAGGGACTCTGTAAATCAATATTCGATTAAAAATAAACTACTTTAAGCCGATGTCAGAGTAATTCTGATGTGTGAAGCAAGTACATGACCTATTTACAAATAACGTATAATTATGCAATATTCTTAGAGTTCCTTACAGATATGAAACGTATCTCCACAAGGTGATACACTTAAAAGGTGTAAGAATTTCTTTTTAGCAGTAAGGTAACACTGATATTCGACAAGGATGTGAAGAAACCCTAAAGGTTTCTCGTCCATGATAAGCATAACGTTTAACTGCAATGGTTAGCTTCCATGTGCAAGGTTGGCTGGCGGCCGGGGCGTACTCGAAACAACAACACGGTTTGTACGATTGGGTCCACTTTTTTGGCTTAACCAATTGACAGAAAAAGCAGACGATCGTGGTGCGAACAGTGTAGATTCTCAGCTAAATCGATACGACAGACGTAGAGTATAACGTTACCGAACTTTCTAAAACAAAACTAGCGATGCTGGTTATTTATACAGAAGCAAGTTCCTTTTGCGTGGTAGAATTATCGGTAAGAATTGCGATTTGTTATTGATACCAATACTGAACACAGCCAGAAGCAGCATACCATAAAACTTTGAGCCTTTCTTGAGGAGGAAGCAGCCAGCATAGGTCTCAAAGTTTAGTAACATACAATAACATTATCATTGACTGTAACGTAAGCCCACCTTCACCTTAGATCAGTATTTACTATGTGAACTTGATCCGTCAATTTAGTCTCACTCTTCAATAAGAACAGACGAACATCGTTAAGACTTTGGCAGATGCAGAGGGTTTTACCGTATTCGGAATTGGGTATTAAAAAATTGTAATTATTATTATCATCATTTTTATTGACAATCATTCGCATTTTCAAAAATTACACCTTCCCACGGTGAAGAGCAGTAAAATCCGTACATTGCCCAAAGGTATTATAGCCGGATCGAGGCTCACTCATTGAATTATTCTTTGGATTATTGGCCAGCTTGAATGACAGGCCATGCTACCTTAATTTCAAACTCCTTCCAACAGAACAAGTAGGATATTCTGGCAAACCAATAGTTGTCATGGAAGGAAACGTCCCCTCCTATTGAAAAAAACCCACAGCATACTTTTATGTTTGAATAAAGCACCGATGTTCCTACGAGGGCGAAACATACCCTAGTAGTAGGAGAAATTTGTTACAGTATGATGGCAAAGGCACATCAGAAGCTTATTTATAAAACATCAGTCGAAATATCAAATGGAATTTTTGTTACATTAAAGACTGTCAAATCTTGATAGCGCGCCTCTTATAGAGGAGTATTCTCTTCTCCATGTGCACTTTCTTCTTAAAATATTTACAATTTATCCATGAAGCAAAAGTACAAGAAACAGCAAGATAAATACCTTTTTAAATGGGTAAACAACAGACAGGATAAATAGGTATTGCTAAATAGCTGAAATAGTAATTTGAAAACAGCTGTATAATTAAGAGTGCATGAAATAAGCAAAAATTTTGAAAATTGATGATTATTCTATACTGAAAGGCTTCTGGTTTTATTAATATTTGATTCAACCAGAACATTTACTGACAGAACATTTACTGACTGCACTTTCTGATATTTTTATTTTTGTGACAAGCTGTCATTTATGACAATTTATGAGGTAGATGCGACATTTATAGCAAGATCCCTCTCATCAACCTCAGAACATTAAAGTCTCTTCTGCACTATGGTGCAACACCAACACATTCCTGGCACTCTATGATTATGATAAAAGCCCTTTCAGGTTAACGTCTGCTTACTTAGATGCAATGCGACAGACACACATATATCTGCATAAGTCTGCACACGTAAAATAACAATTCTCAACATTTGGTTGTACATTTATATTTCATTATAGTTCATTGTATGCATTTTAATCATCGCTAGCAACCAAGTACGCAAACCTACGCTAGTATTTATTTACATGAAGTATTGAAAATGGTCAACCTCAACAGAATACAAAATCTGAATTGCCATGAATGCAATTTGATGCTGGCATGTAATGGTTTTTGATGCTAATAGGAGCACGCGCTTAATTGGTAAACATGTGTATAGCACAATAATGTAATTTGGGGTATTAGCTTAATAATACAGCAGATGATTCATAACTAAACAAGTCTCCAGTGCGTCATTTTATGTTAGCTCTATTCTGTTCATACTTTTTTGCTAATTATTCTTCTTAGAGAGGGGAGCTGGGGTGTCTTTGGGGTCGCCGTTTTATATAGTATGTCTCCAACAAAAGGGTGTCCCATAGAATTGAACTTTAGTATACGTATGATGCTATCCTTTATTACTAAAATGATTGTGCAAGTTTGAAATGTACTTAATCAAACGTGGATCTACTAAGGTTATTACTTAACATAGATCTCGGTGTCATATTGGATAAAAATTTGTCACTTTCAAACTATTCATTTGCCTTCAAATACATTACTTTCTTGCAATCAATTGGTCAAACTGGTATTACTTAGATGTACAATAAAAGGGTTATAGGAATGTTTGATTTAAATTCCGAAAAATAAGCTAAAATTAAAAAATTTGGCCATAAAAGTAGCCGTATGTTGTTTTGTTTATTTTAACTATCGCACAATACTACCATTTCTCAAAGGCAAGCCTTGAGAACTTTTGCTATATATTTAATTAATTAAGTATCGTTTTCTGGTATACATATAAAGTTACAAATTTCTGACACTTATAGGCAGGGAATCCTGCAACTACTTTTCAAGCATTAGGAATTCATTTCTACAATGATTGATCAAAATAGCTGTGATAGGTAATTGCGTTACGTAACAAATATTATACATTGTCATGAATTAATGATTGTTGCCGACAAAAATGAAAAAGTTGTGAAGGTAGATAAAAAGAAGTATTTCTTGTATTATACTATATTAAAAGGGATGCGAACCCACAACTCATACATTCGCGATGTGAGAACTTTCACCTTAGCTAGGTCAACTCCGCTGATAACATCCAGTTATACTTGATACATTTAGTTTGCAAAACCAGCCATAATCCTCCCCTGGTGACGCCTGGCATAGAGTTCTACGCAGTGCAAAGAAAGGCCTCTCTACTCGTTTTGAACTGAGCTTAAAAAATAGTTGCTTTGAAATTCACTTCAACCAATCACACAGAGTCAACTACAAAATTTTAAGGTTTATAAGACAGGTTTTTGTGAAATGTAAACCACTAACAAGTAAAGAGAAAAGAGCTTTAATAGCGGCAACATTTTTCAATTTGCTCGTTATTGCTGTGAATATTTTATCAAACACTCTTTCCTTACTCTAAAAGCACTAACTTTCTGAATTTAATTGTATAACAGATAATTATTGTTTATGTCACTTGAAAGTTTCCTAATACTACCGTCCAAGTTGGGAAATCAATACTTGATATCTTTCTAACATTATCAGTTACTAAAAATTCCGTTTCCAGTTAAAAGCATCATTTACGAAATCTTTATCTTCCAAAAATCTGGATTTTCATACAAATACAAAAATGGCCTGAAGATGGGAGAAGTATCTCTCGAAACGTAGCTCCGAAAAGACTACGGCTCATAACATGATTAATACCTACCACCGATGGCGTCAACTGAGCCGACAAGCGTCAGAATATTTAGTTTCTGTTTCTGTTTCATAAAAAACCAGAAACGGTTCATTTCATAAATAAAACCTCTAGGCATATCCTCTGATAAGCAGTTCTAGGAAATGTTTACTTTGATGTTGTTCCTCCCAAAATGGTTTCTCATATTCTGGGAGTAAACCTTAAACCTTATCTGTTCTGGCAATTATTATCCTGTGCAATCTAAGAAAAAAAATGTCTAAGCAGTTCCAAACTCGAGCTGCAAGACAGATGTACTTTGTCAATTACTGTGACTTTTCATTGACCTGGTGTCCCATCCGAGATTTTTAATAAAGAACGTCACGAAGGGCCTCCTTAGGCAACTATGTACTGATGTAGGGAGGTGGGAAGGGAAATTATGCCAAGTCTCATAAATTGTTAGGGTGCAGAAAGGATTACCGTCTTCGTACGTCACAAGTGGCTTTTCCACAGTCTCTTCGCTATTCTCAATTTGTTGCCCTTGTTAGCTGTCTCCAGACCTTGGTAACATACATCAAATACGTAAGAAATCATTTAAGGTAAGTTGTTCACTCTACAATCGATGAGGGATATGCAATTTATCTTCAATAGACTTATTATAACCCTTGCATTGTAGACAAATATGCAATATTCAATTAAGAAAAATCATCATGACAGAATTTCTGAGGAGTCATGTGCACGTATACATAGCAGGGCTGAGACCTCGATTTTATGTGCAGCTAGCCATCACAAGATTTGAAAATTTAGACAAGGAGTTTAGAGATACGATACTAAATTTTACCATGAGAAAGAAAATGTTATACTTCACCTTCTCTTCTCTCTAAACACTATGTAGAAATATCTGCTTGTGTAACTTTTTTCTTCATCATTTTTTTTATTCACCAAGGTTGCTTGATTCCTCTGAGTATAATTCTAAAAAATAATACCAATTCTTCAAATAATGTCAAAAGCAAACAACTTTAAAAAGCTACAGATTGTTATCCCTATTATAGCTGCATTTATCAGCTAGAAAATAAATTGGTGTTATTGCATTTATAGCCACCGTGCGGATTATGTACCTGATGACAAATTCTCAGACCGTTCCTTGAAACCTAAAACAACGTCGTTGAGACGGGATCATTTAACCGTCTTTAATTTTTACTGGCAAGTGGGCGTATGCCAAAGGAAACAATATCAGATGTCCTATTTAAGCATAGGATCACAATGCAATTGAAATAATCAGTCTGTTCAAATATCTACTGAGAAGTTGACTGATTCTTATTCCTGTAACTACTCGAGCTTTCTTTAGCTTATGACATACTCTTTGCCATGAATTGACAGGAATGATGATGTTGAAAAATTTATGCATACTCATGGTCATAGTTTCATGGTAGAAATCCAGTTATGAAAGGTTTGACAATGCATTAAGCATCATAGACAACATAAAACCAATATCGCTTACACGAAAAGCTTGTGAGAAAACAGATCGAAAACACAGTGTCAAATATTTCTTAACGATTCAATAGAGCACCCGAAACAATAAAAATCGAACGACTTATTATCTTTTAACCTCTTTGTGAAGTGGTTGTCATAGCGTGCAGGATCGTGAAAGCCAAAATGTGTTTAGTACATATTCATACCCTACTTTTGACCTTCTGGCAGACGGTTGTACTACCATAGACCTGGATTTCAACTTATTGCTATGTTGGGGGGCATGCAAGTGTCCTCTTCCTGAGCTGAATTCCAAATTCCCTATTTTCTCCACTCACTACAACGTTTGTGTCCCGTTTTCTGTACATTAGGAGCAAGGTAAGGGGTTGCATTCCCGACCGAACAAACTGGCGCATTGTTGCTTGCATGGTTAGAGAGGACCGGTATGAATGACAAGCCTAACTAGAAAATAGGTTGCCCAGTGTAAATGCAGTCTGACATGTTACTCAATGATAGAAGTATACAGGACTTCAGGCACCTCTGAATGCATTCGTGTAACTAGCTTTAGTGGCCATATTGTATGGATATCGCATAACTGAATCACTGAATATTGACGGAAGAAAAACGTAACTCACGCATAGTTAGTTCCCAGGAATATCTGTCATTAAATTGATATAGTTGTGCTTATATGACGAATTTGACCTTACCCTAAAATTAAGGCATCTTTAATGACTCAACAAAATGTCAGAAGGGTTTAAATTGGCTTTGCTGTCTATAAACATGCACAACCTTACTAGGCATCTGACGGAGACTTTCTGAGGCTGGGGGATACAAAGAATTAACAAGCTCAAATGCTTGACCAACCAATGTAAAGGAAAGCTAAATCCACTGGATTTCTGACAATGCATTCACACATATGATATTTTACTCTTGTTCCTTATGTGGCCGTTTTTGAAAGGAAACAGGCCCTAAGCCGGATACAGATTTCAAGAACCTATGACGTCATCTATCACACTGCGTCCTGACGAAATCCGACAGTGGAGGATATGGAAGCATCACATTCCCTCCCTTTGGTTTTGCTTTCCATTTTTTCGCACATAATGAGATTGGTACGGGTAGAAATAAGTATCATTTCCCTTTCCATATAAAAGAAGGCAGTCGGGACTATATCTTTGGCTGTGACCCACTAATTCAACCCCCAACGTTACCACTGCCATTATTGTTGTCTGTTTAGGAGCTGCGAAAACTACTGAAATAATAATAATTGATGGATAACTAATGTGTAACTAATGTGGAAGATTTCAATAGCAAACTCATACCAAAGAGCCATCATTTCAAAGTAATTCGGCAGCAAAGTTTAAGCATTCTGAGCTTGTGACCATGGATGAAGCCTTCGAAGACATCCCAGCTACAGAAAAGCTTCTGATGAAAGCGTCTTGTCTAACTTTGAAAACTTAAAGCATCTTCCAATCAATCAATCAATCAATCAATCAATCAATCAATCAATCAATCAATCAATCATCAAAGTGAACAATAGAATAATAAATCATTCAGTCAATGAGCCAATCAATCATTCACTTAATCAACTTTTAAAGAAAGCAATTGACCAATCAATCAATCGATATTAAAGAACGTAATTTACCAACCAATCAATTAATTGATTAAATAAATCTATTTATAAATCAATCGATCAAAAACGAGTCTACAGAAGCTTCACACAAGGTCCATGCGGAAGGATACTTTAAGCTATCCTACGTAGTACCCAATGGAAGTACTTTTCTTAAAAGTTGATAAAATGTATATAACGTATAATAGATATTTGTGTATTCTATGTAAACCATACAAGCTAGAGACCGGTTACAACACAGGACAGATCTCTCATAAAAACTTCACTTTAAAATCTGTCCTGTTGTGACGCGGTGATATCACAAGAATATCTAAAGGAATCAATCAATGTCAAGCGCATTGTTTGTTTGTGTTTCTACCTTTTTTGCAACGAATAAATCAATAAATGAATACTATCGTCTTTTCTCTTCAAATGAATTCTATCAATTGCTCCTAAAAGGGTAAAGGATCCGACTTGCAATCTCTTATTAATAGTAATATCAAGGCAATAGTTAGATTAAAATTTGTTTTAAAGAAACTTAGTACCTTTAAAATCAGAATTCATGGTGTCTTATTGTTTTACAGGCTCGCTCTAAAGGTGCTTGAATACAATTTCTTAAATCTGAGATTTAAAGATACACTGGAAAAGCTCAAGCTATGAAATTCATTCACATTAGGAAATCAACAGTCTCTTAACAAGAATGGAGAGAACAATATAATTATTTTATCGGTATTGCGACTTTGAAAGATTTGTATTCAGATGCATTTAAACCAAAGAACCGAAGACACAATCGAATTCACAGATTCCTTTTCAAGAAAATGGATAAAAGTGCCAGATTCTGCTTTCATACGTGCTTTGTCATCAGTACACTTTTCTGTGTTTGGGTATACCTAAGCCGCATCAGATAAAAAAGAGAGCCGTCGCTCTTGTTAATTCAGATAAAGTTAAAAGCAAAGGGGCTATGATAATCCTGGTGTAGACATTACCAAATCAGTAAAGAAGAACTTTCCTAAATAAAAGAGGTATTTTGCATAGCTGTCAGGATTCTCAATGAGCTCTAAAGCATCTTTTATCTTGGTATATCCTCTTGACATAGCTCTCTCATCTTGTGCAAACGCATGCCTACACCATTTGAGTCAGCTCTGTTTACAGTGCACATGACCTCAATTTTTTTTCAGGCAACATGCAGACCTCATTTATTCTTGATTTTTCTCTACAGGTTTCTTCAGCCATTGATCACAAGCGATCGTTTCAAAGTGAGAAAAACTTGGGCGAGTCAGTGTTTGGCTACTTACCAAAAGTTTAGAAAAGTTGGCTCGCAAGTGGTTCTTGTACCCTTCTACGGCTGAGTACACATTATAGTAATCCCTTTTTCTACGTGTTTTACTTAAGTATCTTTCAGTAGATATCGGAAATAGAAAGTATATGCAAATTCAAGTTAACCAGGAGAATATTCCTTTGAAAATAACTTCAATTGTTTTAACAGGATGGAGATTTCTTAGACTGAAAAGCATGTTCTGTGAAAACAGGGCACAAATTATCGTATTTTTTGCAACGAACAAAGTTTTGCCTGATCCTGACCCGGGATATTCCATTCCAGTATACCAGTAAAGATTAAGTGGTTGTAGTGCATGAAGACATTGACAAATCAGTTTTTTAGGATGTTGCTAACTCTTAAATGGTTGTGGCTAATCCACGTTGTTGATGAACCATAATAATCAAGGAGTAAATGCAGAGGAAATGCAGAGGAAATGCAGAGGAAATGCAGAGGAAATGCAGAGGAAATACAGAGTAAATGCAGAGGAAATGCAGACTAAATGCAGAGTAAATGTAGACTAAATGCAGAGTAAATGTAGAGTAAATGCAGAGTAAATGTAGACTAAATGCAGAGTAAATGCAGAGTAAATGCAGAGTAAATGCAGAGTAAATGCAGAGTAAAAGCAGAGTGAATACAGAGTAAGTGCAGAGTAATGCAGAGTAAATGCAGAATCCTGCAATCTGATTTGTAAATGCAGAATCCTGCAATTTGATTCGTAAATGCCCAAAGTCATTTTTGTGCGATGGATGCAATTCCTTCACAAGCAATAGATGATATGCAAACCCTCCTGTTTACATGATCATAGCTACGTTATGTTTTCTTGTTATCTTTTGTACTGCATTTATTATATACACAAAATAGAGAAGAAGGTAAAAGTGACACATGAGGCACCCCTATTTTGCCATTGTTACATGAACATGCATAGAAAAGGCACCTTGTGAACGAGAAATTTTTTCACCATTTATGAAATATATGTACTTTAACACAGTAGTGGCATAGTGGTAGAGTGTCAGACTCACACTCCTAGGGTCGTAAGTTCGAACCGACCCTGAGCTTGCCTGCCACGATCTCGGAGAAACTGTGCTCTGTCATCTGCTCTCGTGAAGTGGGAAACTATGTTTCGAGAGATAGGACAGAGCGGAGACTACATGCATGAATAGCAAGAATAGCAAGCATAAAATAGCATGAAAAGTAGCATAAAAAGTAAGCATGAATAGATTCTCATCCGAAAGGGAAAAGTAACCCGTTCCTAAAAGTGGCTTCGACCTTGATCAGGGTGAATATTATAAAATAAAAATTCAGAAACAAATTCTTGCCGAATTCTTAACGAACCAATATTTAACATCATAAATATTTCGTCCAACCCACTACAACGCAAGTCCATTAACTAAATCCCCAACGTGAGATTGAGATGGTCTCTAGTAGGTCAGGCAGTATGATAGTAACGAGTAACCAAGAAGCAAATCATTTCTAAATTTAAAGTAAGGCTCGTTGTGAAAAAGAAGTTAGTGCAGTTCAATTGTTTGTATGGTACTGAAATTTTTCAAAGTTTCAACGGGTTTTGGACAGTATGATGGGCTGTGCTTCTATTGTCAAGTAGCATGGCACGGAGAGACTGGTCTCGCTATCCATCTGTGAAATATCAGAAGCTGATTTGGCTACTAAAGAAAGGTGAACTATATTATCACTGGGTCACCATAGTTCAGTTGGTAGAACAGCACGCTGCGAATGCGTGGGTCCTGGGTTCGAATCCCTGTGGTGACATTTTCACTTTTCTGCAGTATTTCTTCGAACTTGATGCTTTCAAATCCTCTCTTCTCTATGACACTTATTAAAATCTTCTTAACCGAAATTCAAAGGATGCCGAAAAAAGAGTCCATTTCGTCCATTCCATATTTAGCCGATCGCAAGAACATAGACAAAAGATGAAAACGTTTCATCTAAAAAATTCGTTGGCTAGGCCTAGTGCTCTTTACAGTTTGACTTCCTTCTAAAGAGATGCCTTTTGAACCAAACATAATGCCACGGATAAGGCTTTCAATGTCTTCTCTTGTCTCGCGCATTCTCATAACCTCTATAATACGCCAGGAAATATCATGCTTTCTGGATTCCCGATAATCGATCTATGGAGAAATCAGTCTTAATATTCTGTCTTTCTATCCCTGTCTCTTTCTTTCTTGCTAGAAAATTTACTCTATTTCAAATAGGAAACGGTTTCAGATAACCGAAAATTTTCACTTCCGTTGCAAATCTTTTCCGTTGAAGAGGCAGTGGTAAAAAGAGTATAAAGAAATACAGATAAGATAGATCGCAATTACGTTTAGGACATAAATACAACATGACTTAATGTAAGTATAAGAAAATTCATACGTGAAGATACGTTTAGATTAGCTCAGCAATAATTATAGCCTATGGGGATACAACTTAGGCTTGGAGGAACAGTTTTTTTTCCGTTATCCAAATCAATATTCCAGTATCCACAGCTTTTACTATTTACAGTAGTTGTGAATTAGACATATTACCACTATGTTTTGGTACACTGACTATACTTGCCAAACGTGGAGTACACCGAGATAGATTTCTTGTGTCTTAGGTGTTTCTCAAAAGGAAAGAAGATTGTATCACACAGTAGGAATTTCAACAAAATAATTGCTGAAGATATTAATAGCTTACAAGAGGGTGTGATTCACTGTTACTCGACGTCTTTTTTATTGTAAGTCTAACATAAACAACAACGGACCTTTTGGCAATCTTATCTTAGCAAATAGCAAAAAGATTAAATCAAAGGGGATAAAGATGAATGGAGAAAATCGCTCAGTTGTGATTGAACGCGCCGAAGCAAGTTGTAAATTGTGTGCTTTTGTTTGCAACTAGTACAAAATAATGAAAATCGAGGCTTCGGTATCAAAATAAATAATGTGAGGCCCATCTGATTACTGTGTAACAAGTGAAAATCAAAACGGCTGTAGGCAGCCAGAGACAGGAAAAAAAGTAAGCCTTAATATGGTAGACATTTGATGTAGATATGGAAGCTTCTTGATTTGGCTTTTGGTTGGGCTTGGCATATCAAAGTCAGCTGAATAACCCCAAACAGAGCGACAAAGATTTGGTGTACTGTTGAGAGCAAAATCTATGCATTTGCATCCAAGCACCAGTTACCTTATTCATGATAGTTTGTATCGGCTTCAATATCATCCAATCAAATTACTCGGTTTAAAATCAACTAGTACTGTGAATAGTGAGTTAGATGGGACGGGGGTAACCAAAAATGTTTCAAATGGATCCGCTTTGAATAATCTTAGCTACAAGGCGAGAACTGATTTCCTCCTTGCTTACTATATTGCTCGCTAATAATCAAAGCGTAATACTGAACTAGCCATAGCTAACCGGATCCTACCTCGAATATAGCGGTTTCGGTAGCAAAATACAGTCAAGAAATGCTCGTTAATCTCTGTGCTTAAGTAATTATTTTTAATGCATACCCTTATGAAACATACATCAAAAGCCTGAGGCTAACAGAGACCCTTGTTTATAAACCCTGTGAAAAATTAAGTGCAGTAGAGGCACTAGTGCACAAGTTGTCATACAACCAGAGGTTTTGGACTTGAAAAAAAATTGGGACATTTTCAGTTTATGACACGAAGAAAAGTAAAGAATGAGTCAAACTGTAGTTTAATACACGTAGGGCGTATATTATGTATTTAATAACAGTACATGTCTTTGAGGAGGAAAAATAGAAGCAAACAATTCCAAACAGTAAGATACAATATATTCTTAATTGACGAAAAGAAGGTAAGATAAAACATATTTATGAGATGCAGTAAAATCCATTAGGTGATTATGAAGCCGACACGTAATAAGGGAAAATACGCCCAAAATGAAAACTATGTTTGTCAACTTGTCGTCTATAAAAATGTGGGTATAGGACAGATTTGGTGAATCTAAATATTTCTAATACTAGTTCGGTGCTTAGTAGACCCATCTGCTGTAAAGCATTCTACTTTGTGAATTATTGACAAGTAGATAAGACAAGGGAACTGGACACTCTACCTCACTATGCCGTGGCGCAAGGCATGTGATTATCTGTATAATCGAGATTTAATAACGGAGTATGATTTTTGGGGCAAGAACATCACAGCATGGTTCGCATTGTTGCGAGCAGTGCATTGTTAGCATAAAAGTGCTACCCAAGTCTTAGAATAAACTTATTTTCTACTTTCTATATATATAAATATAGAATATATATAGAAGTGGGTTCCAAGATCTATTTAATGTACATGTTGCATGATTTATTGTATTTAGACTGTCTGCGAATAAAATAAGAAGAATTCCGTACTTTTTAAAAAGATGGGCTACGTCGTTTTATGAAGTATTAGCAACGATAGCAGAGGGGATACTAGCCTACCCTGTCCCCTTCAGAATTGCTTTAAGGTGACAGGTTAAAAAAATCATCAAATTGTTTAATAATTCATAAATTAAGGAGATGTCTACAATTTCGCAAGGAACGCCTGATCATTTCTGGAAACATGTACTAGTTACCATTTCTTGAAGTTTAAAAATTATCTTGTCCTACTCAGAGGTGGCTAACTTGTGGACTACAAGGTTGTAAATGTTTTAGAGGGAATAAAAAAGAAAGCATATGACTTTCCGCATTCTAGTTTCTCAATTCTTTGCCGATCAGTTTGTGGACCTACTCTATGAATCATAGTGGAAGTGGCTGACGGAACCGCTGGAACTCTTTACGTATTCATCTTCAATCTGAAAACGACACGCGCGTAACAAGGCATGGTCAACCGAATACAAATACAGTCCATCCTCCGCCTTCTAGAGTGTTTATCTTTTCAATTTCTCTTGCGTGGGATGCCTTTGCCCCATGACCATGGCATGGAGAAGTTGTTTAAGCTTCCGAACACAGGTATCGAGCCCAAGTTGATGGTCGTTCAAGGCGGCTATTGGACCATATGACAATACGCCATTACCAAAAAAGGCATTTAACTAATGAAGGAATGATCATATCAAATAACATGCCAGCTATCTTAGGCTCCAGGTTTTTTTTACTGAGCAGAGCGATTTTATAAATGTTTCAAAGGTTAGCTATGTCTTGATGTCAATGCGGAGATGTCTATAGTCGTAATTAATGCTTTAATAGATAGAGGTAAATAACTAAAAAGTAATTATTTTATGTTATTTTTAAGCTTTAAGCAATTATAAATTGTCATTATTTCCAAAGCTATGTACTAATCAAATTTGCTCACTTGAACAAATCACAGAACTGTTTTATTCAATTCATATTGGAGGTTTGTTTATAAGCGTCGCAATGGGAACTAGAGCCTTATACATGCACCCCCTGTTTAATGCTCTATTGAACGACTCACTTGCTGGCTTGTGTAGCTAGTACCTAACTATACATTAACGCTCATTTTTCAGATGGTTTCAATCAGGTTGCAGTGTTTCTTCTAGAGATAACCATGCCTAAGTCATTTCTGTTAAAGAGATTTAAGATTGATGGAATCAAGGAGAAAGGTGCAGAAGTCAACGGGGTTCCTGACAATGAAGATACGGCGTTAGGTACATTAAGAATACGTAATTGTATGTCTAGTGTCATTTTGTTTTATTCTGGTAGTTGACAAATTTTGTACTAGATGCTACGTTTATAGTTTCTGGGAGCATCTTCGCTGCAGACGTTACTGATCACATCTTAGGATTATGTTTTAGGTTCAACGTGTTATGTAGTGTTAAAGCGTTTTAAATAGAAACTATACAGCTAAGGAAAACTTAGGATTGCAAGAACTCAAACAGACATTAGAGACTTTGATTTTAACCACTTGAAGACAAATTTGGAACTATGACACACCTCAACTCAAATCGTAGGAATCTGAAGGATAAATTTATACACAAAATGTTTCGTATATCACTAACATATTTATTAGGCCCCATTGCTTTGCTGCGATTTGAACTTTGGTTTTGGAAGGAACGAATCCAAAGGTTCAAATCAAACTATGCCCAAAATATGTACAGTTACAATGGAATCATCAGTAGAAAGTAGGGACAGGAAACATTAGTCTAAGGTGTTAAATGTTTTAAGATATGCTACATCATTTTACCATCCACTGCATTGTTATCTTATCGCTACTACCACTTTGTAAAACCGTTACATATTTTATAATATTGATAGTTAGACAAATTTTGGTCTGTAGGGTATTATATATGTTACTGTTATTATACAAAAATAAATCTTAATGGCATACATGCATGGGTTTTACAAGATAGATCTCTCCATAGCGGCCAATGCAAGTTGCATGCACGTATTCAATGATCATTTAACTTATCTCCAAACATTAAGGTAGCAATTGTTGTCCTCATCTCATCAACTGTATATAACACTTTAAATCAACTGAAGGATACATGCTCAATAAACGTTAAAATTATTACCAAACACTCTCTCAAAACTGTTTTTAACAGAAGTAGGGGTATTTAACCAAAATCGTACTGCGAAGTTTTTCTTTTCTTTGCCTTAGCAAGTCAAGAACTTGCTTTTTCTTCTTGACTCTCCAGAAATGATGTCTGAAATTTTAACAAGCCCAGTAAAGCTGAGAATCTACGCATTGCAGCATAAATCAGTGTCTTATCTGTGTATATTGAACACCAGTTGATTCTGTTTTTAGTAATGTTTTTGCAATTTTTTCCGAACGGATGTCCTACTTATATACTTGTTGTAGTTTTTGAACAAATCTTGTATGTTCCTGAAACGAATTATTATCATACTAGCAGTAGATTTTCTTATGCTCTAAAGCAGGAAAATCACAATAGCTATTCCTTCTTTGTCAGTTAAAATGTCTTGACGAATTTTGCAGTCAATCAAGGACCTTTTAATGTTGTATGAAAACTTTACTGTACTGGAGTTTTATGCGTAAGTCTGCTAATATCCTTATATTGACTTGGGTAAACTTTCATAAAATCATTGTCATTGAAGTACACTTTTAGTAATTCAATCTTGTGAAAGAAATGAGGGTCTTATATAAAACTCATATTTGTAAATAAGAAAAAGGCCAGCTTCTTGTTTTCTTAGGCATCCCATCGTTGCTCTCTTTATAAGCACTAAATAAACAGGAGCTCGTATCAAATTGGATGGATTGGTGTTGTGAATAGGTTGATTAACAAACCTAAGATCAGCCCAAATCAACATCATTGAGTCAGCAAATTACAAGCAAAAGAAGGAGAGCAAGGCTAAAGTGCAGCACAGCTAAAGGAAACTATGTTTCAGACAACGTTTCGTCTACTTCTGACGTCCTCAAGTCCATTGGAAATATTTCTAGTGGACACAAGCCCTTGCAGTGTGATTTATATTTGGTTCCGCAAACTATAACATGGTACATTCTAACCAGAGTATGCAATTGTTTAAATCTATCTGGGAACAAGCGTATAACAAAGCAAACGTACAACAATAAATAAGATTCGCATACACTACAAGGACAAGAGGTTAGGTTGGTCAAAGCAAGTTAGAAAAAGATAATGATCATGCAAAGATACTAAGTAGATGATTCTGTCCATGGCTAAAAGGTAGGAAAGGCTTATAAAACAGAGTACAAGTCGGAAATAGGCTAAACGTTGTTTGAAATGTGGTTTTCCTTTTGATTTGCTATTCTTTATTGCTTGTAGTTGTAGCAATCACAATTTAGCACCATTTCGTAAAAAAGAGGGCAAGACTCTATTGTTATCTGGTTATCTAAGATTTACGCCAATAATTTGTTAAAACGTACAACAAAGTGACATTAAACGCTAGAGGACATCCAATCAGGTAGGAAAAGGGTTCAATCGGACTTTACGAAGTCTACAGAATAAAACAGGTTTTCTGCAATTGCAAATCTGTGTACGTTTCGAAGCAACGGAAGAACCATAGGAGAACCTATTTCTTTTGACATTGTTGGTCATCTGCCACTTGGACATCCACAGCGTGGATAAACTATTGCTTTTGCAAGTATGGATTGATTACAGATCCATTGTGGATCAAAAACAAAGTATTACATGACAGTGCCAAAAATGATAGAGATGATAGTTGTATAAATTTTCTAGCTGGGGGACTCGTTATACAGAAATGAAGGCTTGTGGCATTTTTAAAAAAGTGATTTAGATGCAATCTTCTGTTTCTCCACGTTTAAGGTATATGAAAAAAATGAAGCATAGCAAGTTGATATTATAGTGTATTTAACATATGATGTAAGATGATATCGTTCTATATTTATTCCATTACAGACTTTCCTGCAGGAGAAAGACATAGTGACGCCCTATACGACAGCAGGGAAGAAAGCTGCTTTTCTACATGTGGTAGGTTGTGGTTAAATAGTCAAACGTATAGTTAAATGCCAAACTTTTAAAACTATATAGAGCAATGACATTAGAATAGTGCAAATCAAAAGCATTCTTACTTGTTCTTAAAAGAAAACAACGTTTGTAATTATGCATGGAATAGATAGAAGTAATGGAATGCAGATTTGTTAACATTTTGCAACGGTAACCTCGCTGTGTTGATTGTGTAATGATCGTACATCAATAGGAAAAAGAGGGCCATATTGTGAGTGTAGAGGCATGATAAAAGCAAGAAGGCTTCAGTATCTTATGCATTGTTTGCTGTGACATCTGTTTTGGCTTTGCAATAAGATATCTTAATGGGAAAGACAAACGTTGCTACTGCTGTCAACATTAGAGGCGATGTAATCCCACCTGATACAATGCACATTAATTATTATTCTATTGCAATCATGTATCTATACTTTATTTGCAAGTTCCTCCTTGATCACATATTTTGTATCTTTTATGCAAAATCCAGTGACTTTTTGATTGTTTGTTTTAGAAGACGTGACTTGAATTCCGTTTTCTA
>JAAAKL020000438.1:22138-42548 GCA_010016065.2 Carybdea cf. marsupialis auct. non (Linnaeus, 1758)
TCATGTCTAAGGCTTACGGAAGTATCTTTGCTTATATCTACTTACACTTTCATATCACGTTGAGCCCAGTCTCTTTTTAACACTTTCCTACTTAAATCTCCTACCTATATACATGTGCCTCAATCTCTGTAAGAATGCGGGGGAGGAGGGGGAGGCAAAAGAATTAAACGTGGACAATTTGACATTTCTGGGATTTAGTTATATAGCCCATGCCTATATAGGATATTGGATATTCCTTGAAATTTATCGCACCCACCAATAATAAGATGGTATTTTATCTATTATAGGGTTCATACCCTTTCCAAATCTTGCTCTTACATGCAGTCATGGTACTAAGTAGCAGGATGACATAGATATTGATATAGTCCATAAATGTGTCTGTAGACATACTGAGTGCATACAGCTTGCGATTATAGTACATAGTGTCAAGGATTGCTTAGATAAAGGAAGAACGTGTTCGTATACCTACTTTACGCAGGTGACTATAAGAAGATATGTCTCTTCTAAAGGTTTTTATGATGACAGTGTTTACTTGTCTATCTGTGCTACATAATTCAGTGGGTTGTATAAAGAATGACACTTATCATAAAAATCCGCGTCATAATGAAGATCAACAAATATCTATTATATATAAGCACGTCAGGAATATTTTAACATTGCTACTATCTTCCAGTGTTATTTGTCAGCTATAAAAGGTCGTAAAGATGTAGATGTTCCATATCGTATTGATCGTATACTCAAACATTCTAAAACATTTATACCTAAAACGTCTTCTTAGGCAGTGTTTGTATGACGTCATACAGTTTTCCTTGATAATGCTAGATGTCTATGACCTCTTTTGAAGCAGTCTTGCTTAGACGAATATATATCTAAAACTGTTTTTAATAACAATTTCTATTTTTTATCTAAGATGTCTATCAATGAAGCCTTTCCCCGATTAAGCTATCTCACACGTCAACGTTTACAGACGTTTCTTGATAAATTTAACTAAGACTTCTCTTAGAGAAGTCTTTCGTAGACTCATCCGCCCAATAGGGCCCTTTCATCTAAAATGCCCCCTTTATGCAGTCTTCCTTAGACATACCTGTCAAAGAAGGCCCTTTACGCTGTCTTTCTTTGATCCATCAATCTGACGTCTATCAATGAAGCCTTTCCTCGACAAAGCTATCTCCCACGTCAACTTTTACAGACGTTTCTTTAAAAATTTATCTGAGTCTTTTGTGTATATATGTTATATACATAAATGTATATACGTTCGTACCTTTAAATAGGAAATACCCTTTGCATACACCCAAATCCGTTACCAAAGTCTATTGACCATGTTTTAGCTTTCTTGTCATTGAATGCCAATTGCAGTAAATATATCACTTGTTTCTAAGCCTTAGAATCTATGAACACCTAGTGTGCAGGGCTTACGATATGGAATTGACAATTTATCACGATATATTATGACCCACACATCCACCCTCTCTCCACTGACCATTTTTGGCACTCGTCATGATTCACTTGCCTCCCTCAGAATCGGAACCCCTAGAAAAATGAGCCTAATTTATAAAGGGCGCTTTTCCGTCTTTCAATGAGGCTGTGTATGTTAAGACTATTATAAAGTAGCCAAAGATAACCGTTATATTAGTTTATTAAATACCACAACCAGGTATTGACAGACCAGTGAACATTCACCATTCCTTTCAATCAAACCAGAACTCAATGAAAATTTAATCTTTGAAGTAACTGTCTTACAAAATCACATTTACCATACAAACATCATGGAAAGGTTGACGTTAATATAAGGCGACTCAATCCCGAGATTTAACTTCAAATCAGTTTTGTAACACCTGGGTCTTCAAAGACTCTACAGAATGGAGGGTGCAGGTTGCGTTTGTCTCAAGAGCATATAGTCAATAGCTTTGTTTCAAGAATTACAGGTGTTTCGATTCTTTTCAGGAATGTCAAGGGCAAGCATTGTGTGTATTGCATTCATGGAAAATAACACTATATTCAAATGCTTTGCTCACAACTTCAACCTGAAAACAATCAGTAGGACAAAAGTAGGAGTACCTATTCGGCACCCTTCTCAATGCAGTTATATGATTGTGTCAAAGAGAACTATCCTTTTACCCCTCCGTCATTCAGTCTATTCAACCATTTAAGTGCGCACCGCAAGAAACTGGAGATGAAGAAGATGATGAGGAAATTCATATCTCCTTTGTCAAAATAAACTTGCTATCACCAGTAACAGTTCAAATATTGATATTTACAAATGCTACTAGGAATGTTTGCCTCTGTAGCTTCATGATGACGATTCTATCGATTGCTGTTATATTAATGGTTACGTAAATGTATTTGTTATTCTTCTACTGCGTATGTGTTTTAGGTAAAAGAAACAACTTAAATGACGCATTTTATCATTTTCCCCTATATACAAATTTATTACTGTTTCGTCTTTGTTATCGTACCTCCTTGTCTATTCTTAAACAGACCCGATCACAAAGGAGCATCAAAATAGCAACTTCCATGAAGTCGGAAGAAAAGCAGAAAACCCTTTTCTACATTTCCTGACTCATATCGACCAGGTACACGAGAATAATGAGCACATTCCGACCTCAAAACCACTTGATAACCGATTAGAGTCCTTTCCACGGTACCTTAACGAATCTTTAGTTGCATTCTTTGGAAAAGACTACGACAAACACCCTATACTTCCGCCAATAAACCGTAGCGACCATGGAACTAGCATTATTGGCACCAACCCAAACAGTGCTTTTAAAAAGTACGATTATTCGATCTATGGAAGACCAAGCAGTACATCCATCTACAAGCAATACTTTGAGGGTGTACCGGAAGCAAGCCCAATGACCTCGCCAACTCCACTTAAATCAACAAACGAACGAATGTACCCCTGCAAAATGTGTGGAAAATCATTCAAACGTTCCTCGACGCTATCAACCCATATGATGATTCACGCAAACATTAGGCCATTTGCCTGCAGTTATTGTGGCAAGCGGTTTCATCAAAAATCGGACATGCGGAAACATACTTATATTCATACCGGAGAAAAGCCTCACAAATGTAGCTACTGTGGGAAAGCCTTCAGTCAATCGTCGAACCTAATAACACATTGCAGGAAGCATAAGGGTTTTAAACCTTTTTCATGTAAACAGTGTGGGATAAGCTTCACACACAAGATTGATCTTAGAAGACACATGTATTCGCATGAACCAGCCGGCGAAAGAGAAGACGATGACTTCGACGATGATGAATAAATCCGAACTATTACGATAGAATCTTTTATGGTAGACATTTAGAATAGCAAGAGTCGTTGGTGTCAACAAGCCATACTAACAGGGAATCAGTAGTCTCCCCATGTGCATAGGGTTGGAATTCTTTCGCAGTTATTTGTCAGGTTAAAAATTAATTGTCAAACTTAGATATGTTGGTTAGGTTACATCATTACATAGAACACGTAGGAAACGGTTTTTTATGATAATCTAGGTTTGGAACAAAACTTGAGAAAAACTTTAATGATACTTTGGTTGCTTGAAAAAGGCTGCCAGCGATTACTGTCGCTAATGAAAACCGTGGCACAGGTCCAATAACAAAAAAAATAGTTGTAGTGGCAAGGATTGTTTCGAATGAAATCAAGCTGTTATGGTATAACTATCGGGAAAATATATTGTGTCGAAAATAGGAGCAAGCTTTTCTGCCTTATTCTGAAAGTTTATTACATTGGAAAGTAAGCTCTGATAAGGAACAGGTTAGTAGAGGTATAGGTAGCACGTGTTATGGAGGCAATAGTAGTGAGAATAGAAAGAGCATGAAAAACACAGTGTTAATGCATACATACAGTGTAAATACGATGGATGAAACAATACAAACAGTTCATAATTGAGGCACGGTAACACATTTAACGAAATAATGACAGGGTAGAAACATATCTTTTGCCGACAAAGTGACGACCTCAGGAAGACAGTCTTCAGTATATGGAGGTGAAGTTCTGTCCTTGCTCTACGTAAGATAGAGAATCCGCGGTCGTTGTAAGAATCGGCTGTTGAACAACATGTGCAGTGACTAAATTTTCCATATCTCTACCTCTATATGAAAACCGTAAAAAATCAAATAAAAGCTGTAGACTGTTCCTTCCTCTCTTAAATTAGATTTAAATTAAATTTTAAATCTGTAAAAAATGCTTAAACCAAAGACCATAAGCTTGTCTTAAATCTGCAACACTTTCTTTCCATAGTTGCCTTACATACACGCGTATCCGGTAAACCTGCATCTGAATCCGGATATTCTGAACCCGTTTTACAGAGCGAAAATTTGTGATCTCAACAACGATTTAAAATTGTATAGACGTTAAAATCCAAATAATTTAAAAACCGATAATGTAACCAATGCAGATATGTCTCAGGAAACAAAATCCAATCATTGGCAGATTAGGTTTGGCACGATTCCCTGTCAAAGTTCTCGATTGCCCTTGACAATGTTACACCATAACATGGTCTCAAAGAAGGAAGCTACCTGTATTCTTCTTATTTCTCTCTTCTTTCTTTCCTAAATGTCACTAAACCGATACTTATAGCTACAGCAAGGTTTTGGGAATAGGAAGCACCGTAAAGTGCGAAAGTGAGTTTCCAAGCTCGTATGTTCTTGCCACTAAATATGCTATGTTAAAAACCGAGCATGATTCGAGTACGCTACTTGAAGAAGATGAAATTTTCTATTCGAATGAAAACCCTTACAGGGACTCTTACGTTTCCTGGTGCGTGTAGCCTTAAAGCTGCTCATCACCCATGCAAAACTCGTACCGATATGTCCTTGAAATCAATGTTGACATGCTGTTCCCTTTCTTCCTTGAACCTGTACGAGTTTATCAAAGCTTCCAACAGTTTTGTTCTGTTAGGGTTGAACTGTTTAGTAAATTAAAAATCATTTCCGAGTGTCACCATTTTACCGCTTGTCATACGTTTCGTCCTTGTATTTATGTAATTATGTATCAAACATAATTAATGTCAGACAATATGAAGAAATTGGAATTTCGAAAAAAAAGGAGCAAACTCTGTAACTACATATTTCCTCCCCAATTTGTCTTGTACATACGGATTGGGGTGTGTAAATAAAACGACAAGAAGCAAACAAGGCTTCTCGACTCAGATATCAAATTACAGTCGCTTGTACATGTAGCAAGATGCTAATCAAAGTTGACATTTAATATATAAGGTATAGATTTGTATTCATTTAAATCTGTCGATAGTATATACTGCTAAATAACAATTTTTCGATTCCTTATCTCTATGTAAATGACACACTTGGTCCGATTTATGTTAAGTCACTTCGGGATGATGATAAGGTAATGTAACTAGAATTCCTACACAGAATGACCAAAAGTATCTAGAATTGGTAGCGAATCTGGGTAACATTTATCCTCTTTAACATTTGGAATAATTTATATTTATATTTTAGTCAAAATAACAAAGAACGATAAGAAAAAATTTGGACCGACGAAATCTAAAACCCTGTAATAAGGACGTTGGCACATTTCTCAAATGAGTATTATCAAGTTAGGAATCTTCAGTGGTAGCACACGGAAGAAGTAATATGGTACAATTTCTTTACTTAATTATCATGAACGACAGGGATAGTAGGACGTGATAATTGTCAAAGAGTAACCTTAATATCCATCATAAGAGGTACGATTTTTATTGTTTCGACCAAAGATTTCCATAGATATATCAAAGTGATGTCTGAGACCTTCAACTTAGGCATGATCCCCTCCCCTCCCTTAGAAACGCTTCTATATACGTTACTAGCGTTGCTGCATAGTTTTGTCTAACATTAACACGTCGATTTAAGAGTACAATAATGAGCTTTTCTTCTATTTTTGCTACACATTTGTAATCTTTATATCATAAAATACTAAATGAAAATGTAAAGCAGAATAAATAGTGACAAAAAACATAAAGTTTCTTTTTGTTTGCTTGAAAATTTCCTGAATCTGCTTTAATTGCGCTGCTGTTGCAATAATATAAAAATAAGTGTTACAATTTTGGAATTGTAGCCATTTTTTCTTTCATCTGTAAGAAAATTCTTATTTTGTTCGAATGGGGGGGGAGGGGGGATTCTTGATTAATATGATAACAGTTCTAGCATACAATGATTGGTTCAAAATGGAGCACCCATCGGGTAGTCCAAATTTTGACTAGCTCTTTTAAGGCACTGGTGGTAGTTAGGTTGGTATCCTGATCTGAAGACTTTGTTCACCTAAAAGAGTTATCAAGTCCAAAATTATTTTCGCTATTTCATGGAATCTAAATATCCTACACTGTATCATAAATTAAACTTTACATCTTCTCTTCCTTGCTTGATACAACGAATTCAGGTTTACTATATGCTTGAAAATGTTAATATAGCTTTGGTTTTTGGCATCGGAACTGTTTCCCTTGAGTGTGACTGACTAAATTTACCGAGCTGAGTTTATTTTTGAAATAAGCCGTTAATCACAAGAAGCGTCAATTTGCAAAAGTCTCTTGCAAACACAGGGCCGAATCGTATGATGGTATTCGTTCTCGGTGATAAAGGATGGTTGTGCTACACCAGTTTCAAGTTTGCATGACGTATAGCTCAAGCCTCTCTCCAAGCCCCATATCACAGTTTCTCATTACGTAGGTCTCACCTCTGTACAAGAGCACTGCCCTTACACAAGAGACCTAAGTTCTACAAGGAGTTGAGAAGAGCTTCTTATGAACCACTTGCACTTCTATTTAGTCTTTTCTACTATGGTTGCAATAGTTTTCATACAACTTAAGCTGCCAGACAACTTGTTTTATTATTTCTATCCGACTACTCCGATCATCATCGTACTACCAGCCTGGAATTTTCACTAGCATTTTGCTATGTTATTAGTATGTCTTTTATTAAACCAAACTTATCTTTGTCTTCCTTTCAGGGTTCTGTAGCTTCATGACTTAATTGTCTTGATCTTTATGCGAGACAACTTAATAAAGAAAGTTCTATCTTTCTGACATCATGTCTCTGAGATGATGCCTTTTTTTCTCTTCAGTTGAAACGGTAAATGAATACTGTCAAGACTATATTATTCACTATTACATTAGTCCTTGTTGATTTCAGTATCATTTCCATAACTAAGATGAACAATACAACGGAGACAATGCACCCTGACGTAACTCCGATCTTGAGTCTTTACCAATCTACGGTGAAACCCCACACAACGTCATAACTCCTTCGCCCTCCTGTACTGATGGTCACGTCATTTTGCCGCAATGCTCACTTTTTGATTTTTTGCACGTTCCCTTGCGTCTTAGATGGAGTAGGAATGCTGAAAACATCTGAAAGAATTGAAACTCTTACCTCCTGTATACTACAGTATAACTTCACTCTAGCAGGTACAATTACATCCTTGATAGGCGGTTGTAAACATTTTCCCGTCTATATCTGCAATAAGATTGGTCTTTGCTGGCTTGTACCCTTAGCATTTATTTTCATTTAAGAGGTAAATGCTGTCTGCTTAGATTGGCAAAAAAAATAATAAATTTTATTGATATATCTGTCTCCTGAACTTGCCAAGCACTACCAGATTTTCACCCAAGAATTGTACAAACATATTCACCAGGGCCTCACTTGGATAATTGTTGTCTCTTGCTAAAATGTGAACAATATGCCTGAAAATTGCTAAACATAATTGTACCAGGGCGGTTTCAATAACGGCTAAAGTTACTTTGGCAGATGAAGCAATCCGCCAAATTGATCGCAAATTGGCCGAACTAATTTTGGCTGTCCAAAAACGAAGTTACTTTTTGCGGGAACAAAGTTTGTCGGATTCTTACGGATTTTTTACAAATCCGCCAAATTTATTGCCCACTAAAATTAGTTCCTTTAAGTTACTTAATGGATATCGTGATATTTAACAAAATGATTTCGGAAAGACAGAATAGTCACAACATTTAACTTAAAACTGGGTTTACCTCTGCCAACATTCCATTTCTTAATGTTTGCTTTGACAAATTTCCTTCCACAGCAAGATTCCTTGTCTGTCTACAAGATGGAAACATGATTAGTAGCCAAGCAGTAGCCAAGCAAGGCATTAATCGAAATTCTGTATTGTATTCCGGTCAAGAAATTATAAATTGGCCGAAGCAGTAATAGTTGCTTCCCTCTCTCTATTTTCTGTGTATAGATAACAAAGCGTTGTTCTTGGCAATGAACAAAGCAAGTGTATCTTCTGACGCACCACGAGGTATCTCTATCAATTATTACACCAATTTGTTACGAGACAGCAAAGTGTGAATCAGATCATGATTGACTCAAAAGCAAAAGATCGTTTTAAGTGGATAGTAATAATTGAATGGCAATGACTTTCGTTCAAAGTAGTGATAGTAAGAGTGTGAAGGAAGTGCCGACATTAAAGCATCAGTTCTTATCCTTGCTAATTCGCCTTCTTCTAGAGTTGTATAGATATAAAAATACTAAATCATTGCCTTTAGAAACATTCTTATAAATTTAGGGGTTTTATTGAATGTTGTACGTTATGTCAAGCTTATCAAATTGGCTCCTCAGACTTGGCACTGCCCTTTTTGGTTATTTGTTTTACATATTGAGCAGTACTATATTTCGACATGATGCAAAGCTTTCTAGCATGACAACAAACCCAGAATTATTCTAAATATAGGTAAATTTGATAAACTGTACTGCTCTGTAACTTAAGTTTTCAAAGGCTTTTCGACTCTAAAGACGATTGCTTGTAGCTTCTTGAGGTGTCATGGAAAAGATCTGGCCAACAGTTAAGTTGTGATTACCTGTAGAACATTTTTCTGAGTATTACTTCCGACTCTGACTGTAAAAGTTAGCTTTTAGCAGTAAACATAAATTGCCATTTGGGCTACAAATGTTTCCATATCTTCTAACCAGGAAGACACCAGGAAGCGTATCGATCTCATGAAAGTAGATCAAAAGAAGATACCTGGATGCAAAGGAGAAAATACTGAACCTACAGCTACCAAACAGTGTGATTCTGCCTAAACTGTATTACACAGCATGACGTATCATCTTCTGAAACTCTGCATCGTAAAAACCGCTAATTTTAGAAAGCATAGTTTACAAGTCCATAAAGTGAGCTTTCTACCAATTTTCATCCAATCGTTATTACTATTCATGACTTTCTTGTAAACAATAATAATCAAAAGAATAGGCATTAAGACTTGTTGCACTCTCTTGACTGAGTATTACTTCTGCCCATGACAGTGAAATATTTTAGTAACCTTTACACGTGAAACATCAAGTCAGGAGTTGTTAACACGCGGTGCAGTAAATATTGGCATACCAGTAAGCACAAAATCTTGCACGCGTTTTGGTTAACGGTGACATTAAGCGTGTTCCATTGTTCCATGACACGCTTTTGCTATGTTTATGTTTATAAACACAGGGTTATTGACAAGAGCATAGCGTCATGACATCATCGAGATTTGGCTCAAAACTTTAACTGTTCTTTCAAATTTTTTTTAAGAATCATTTCCGACTTTGAAAGTAATTTTGAATCTAAAATTTGCACCTGCAGAAATACTTTTACCCTGTATGCAAGTGATGCAACTGCTCTTGGCATACCGTCCCGATTAAGGGATTAAATGGAATCATGTTTCGCAGATTTTGTGATTCTCTGACACGTGGCTGTTAAAAAATAAGTATGCTTGCAAACATGATATTGTTGTTATTTTGCCAGAGACTTGAAGACCAGTATCATGTTTTCCTTTGAGGATTTCTACCGACTATTTAATTAATTTTGATTCTAGGTCATAAAGGCAGAGGAGATCATTTGAAACAGCTAGAATTTAATGAAACTGTTCTTAACGTAGCCTACAAAAATGCGCAATGATATTAAATGAAAGAAAGGCTCCGTTATCTTAGCCGTTTTGACTTTATGATATTCGCTCGCTGTCAACATTAAGAGTTGGTGGTGGTAATAACGTAGTGGCTATGGCCTTGTTCTTGACAAAGTCTTAAAAAACAAGTGATCTTTTCTTTCAAGTATCATGTCCGACAAGCAGCATGTAATGTGATTGTGGGGATCTTGGAAATTCTTTATACAATGTCCTTAAACCTTTCTTACAGTTATAGCTTATCTCACTCTAAAGCCTTAACTATTGGCATCTGCCCAGAACATGTAATTAAAGATACAACACCTTACATGCTTGGATTCCTCCCATTATACGCTAATGATTAAGCTTGGGGGTAACTTTTTTCAACGATCCCATCCGATTTCAGGAATTTCCGGTTTTCGACTAACCCTTTTGGACTAGCTATCCCTGTATCTGATTAAAGTTTGAAGAGATGCTTTAAAAACGTGATATTGTCACAACTGGTATACGAAATCGAGAAAACTTTGTATCTGATTCAACATTTCTCGTTAGAATAGTTATGTCTTAAAACATTTTTAATTGGCCTCTGTTTATTGTCTCCTCTTGTTTGGGTGTTCGGGAGAAAGCCAATAACAATTGTGGGAATTAAAGATTAAATGTCCACCTATTTAAGATAAAATGTCCAACGCAATCTTCATATAAAGGTTATTAAATGATCTACTAGCTCTAGAGAAACACATTCTTCTATTGTTTCGAAAGCAATGACGTCACTTTACGCTAGGAGATTTAAAAGTACCTCAACACCAAGGAACAATCAACTGCTGGAACGTCGCCCACTCACAAAACTTGATACAAGCATACTTTGAATGACTAAAACATCATAAAAATAGAAGTCTGTGAAGGGTCTTATATGCCCTTCAAATGAATCTTACCCAATAGATTGATTTATTATTAAGTGTTTTTGTTCACATCTAGTTTATCAAGCGGGGAATATCATATTCTTGGCAAGGGATTGGGCATTTCATAATGATTTCTTCCTTAGTAATACAAATAAAACTTCTCTTGCTCTTTATTTCTACATTCTTAATACAACAAGGAATTTAATGCAATAAAGCGCTCGAATCTTTTAGACCGACTTTTAGGCAACCTTGATAAAATTTTCAAGTTACTGCCACGACATCAAAAATCGGCCCGATTCTTGGATAGGTTAACAAACGTGAAATCAGGCGTGTAAACAATAGGATTTAGGGCATAACAACTGTAAATCTGCCCGAGATATCGTAGCGTGTAAATAGCCCTTAAACCAATTCTCATTAGACTAAGGTCAGCAGGTCTGCAACTTTAGTGATATTTTGTAAAAGACCAATGTTAACTTCATTAATGCACTTGACGCAATAATGTCTTTGAACAGATACCCTTCGAATAAACTTGTTTTAGTGTAGCAAATCACTTACATTGGATACAAGAATGGTCTTTGTATTCAGTTCTACGTTTCCTTTCATAGCCGATAATCCATTATAGATGTACGTATGACGTCATATGTAGATTTTTTTATGATTAATAGATCCTTTAACCATCGCCGTCATCTTGGAATGAAGATGAAAAATAATAAATATAGGGTTTAGTTATAAAATAATAGAATTTAAGAAAGATTATTCCTATATATGAATCCTGTAATAACGTGTTAGTGGTAAACAAAGGCAAGATTAATACAGTAGGCCAGGAAACTATTGATCTCCACGAAATCTGTAAGCATTAAAAGCAAAGCATTGGCAGCAACGCTGTTAAAGCAATAAGCTGATAAACATTGTTGAAACTCCCCTTGCTCTGCCTAGATGAAAAAATCAATACATTTTCCCCAAATAAAAACAGTAAAAATAAAGGTGTATGTACGACATATTAAGATTTGACGATTTCTTTTACTAAATGGAATGAAATCCAATTAAATTAAATCAAGTCAATTTAATCAAGGTGTTATTATTGATATTTTTCTTTATTATTGATATTTTTCTTTATAGTGTTTGTGTAGAAATGTTAAGGTACGTTAACATGATGCATCTCTTTCTTTGACCATTGCGTGAAAACGTGACATTGATAGCTGATTCATTAACGAAAACGTGAGGCAACATTTAAGAAATTACAAACACGTGCTGCAACATTATTCCCTCCAACGACTCACGGGCAGTATTTCTTGTTTATCACGCAATCAGAAACAGTTGCTTAGTAATAGGAAGATTTGTTTATATGACCCATATGTCTTTTAACTTTGAAGTTTGCATCTTGCATGTATAAACAAGTTGTCATGGACAACTTTCTTATCAAAACGATTTTGCAAACCAAGATTTTGGTACTCCTTGTATTTATTTCTTTGAATGTTGCTTCCGACTTTGAAAGTATTTTTGATTCAAAGATTAGCACGTGGAGCAACTGTTGTCAGTGTGCCAGCACGTGGAGTAACATACAACGACTTACTAGCACTTTGAGAAACAATTGCGTTAGACGGTAGATATTTTTCGACATTATCATGAAAGGCTGGAAATCTATGAATGAATAAAATCAAATTAAAGTGATACAGATCATGTGTTCTCAACTACTGTGGAAGTTTTGATGTACTTGAACAGAATGATGGGCAGGATGGCAGTGCTTAAATGATCAGATTTTACGAATGGGTGGAAGTTTTGAAACCGGGGATGAACATCAAAGTTTACATTCTGATAATCAGAAAACAATAATCAGAATTTTGAAGAAAGAGTACCCCCTCCGTCCCCTCGTGCCATCAAACTGGTAACATACATTTATCTATATTGGTATATTACAGTTTCCATACCTCTTTTGCCTTTTGGGAAAATTTCTCCTGCGGCAAGTTTCTGCTTTTTAACTACGAAGTACAAATCAACGGTCATGTGAAATACTAGTATCGTTGATTAAAGGCGGTTTAAAGCTTTTTAGTGTAAGGCACTAGGGAAGCAAAAATATTTTAACAGTAGAGGTCTTTGAACTTTCAATGTGCTTTGAACAGTTTGATTAGACGAATTGCAGTCCTTGCATTGGTCATTTCATATGACAAAGAGAGACCGGTCTAAAAAATTGTGTAGAGCTAGATGTCGTTGTGCAAACGGTGGAGTATTTAGAGCTGATATGTTGACTAGAGAAATAGGCGGTAATACACACATCTCACCTAGCTCAAATGGTTGAGGTGATACCGCTAATGCGCGGGTTACGGGTGCAAATTCCGTTGGTGACATTACTTCCTATTTCTCTCCTATTTTTTCAAACCAGAATAGTTTAGTTTGTAAAGCCGATTTTCATGACTTCATTCTTCATTCAGTGGTACAAAGTGACAGACCAAAGAAAAGTCTTACAACAGTCTGACCTAATTAGTTTCATTCACGCTACGATCATTCAATAGGATATCAGTACATCAAGCGCACAATGAGTGCTACGGTGCAATTTGTACTTTTTGCATCTTCCGTCTCAAAGTGAAATCAGTCGCTGGAAGCCAGTCCCTATCAAACAAAACGTAGGCACCATCAAACAAAACTTATAAACAATGTTACGTAAGATGGTGGGCATTCCCACGCTATTTTAAGTAATGGAGGCCAGTACTACACCTTTTCGCAGTTGGAAACGATGGGAACCTCGATCCAGTCTTTTATTTAGAGATCAGTGCATTCAACAATCTCTTTCATTTCCCTTCACGATGGAGCTAAGATACTCAAAAATATCGATCTATCCCGTCTCCAAAACTTCGCATTTGATATTGATTTGATTTTTTTTATTCTGTCATCACCTACATTTTTGCTGTGTTTATTGCAATTAATACTCAGCTTCTATATTACTCACTACATACCATTTGTGATGTTACCAGTTTCAATTGAAGCTTATTCACCCATGCGAAGACTGTTTTCATTTTACTAACTGATTTTTATTCCCATGAACTATGTATAGGATAAACCGGAGAATCAATTTATCAACTTATTCTTCTTTTTGACTTACGCTGGTTATTCTATGTAAAGATTGAGTAAAATACTAAATTTACTGTCGTTTGAAGAAACATTTCATAGTACATTCAATAATTATGATAACGCACACACCTTTTTCAATTTATAAAAGGGATAAAGGGAACAAATGAGTATATATCAGTTATCTATTTCCTTTAGTCGTCTTAAGTTTAAAATTTGGTCCCATATGCCTATGTCCTTCTGTAAACATTATATTTCTGTGCAATAAAATAAAGTGACGAGGTCGTAAATTACTTCTGCATTCTGTGCAGTACAATATTAAAACAGTTTTTGGAAAGATGTATGTTACTCCACTATCACACCCCAGTCATTTTGATGTTCACCTAAAACACACTTTGCTACACAGTTCCTTCAGCAACTTTGATTTCCGATCTAATTTCTGCTTTTGTTGCGTCCACTGGAAGCTTTAAACCATCACCTACACCAATATTTTTAGAGTCTACATCTTATATCTCAATCTATGATTGCAGTTCCGTTACAGAAGCAGCGAGAGAACTGGATTTGAAGCGATCGTCTGATAATTTCTTTCCGTATTCACGCCGTTTTCTCAGCATTTTCATTTTTATACTAAGAGACAAACCGCCGCCTAGGTTTGATACCGCAGATTATTTTCCATCACTGAAAACCTTTGTTAAAAAGATAAAATTAAAGCTTCCTTAATTACCCGTCTACTGTCATCCGCGCTTTACGGAATTTTCTTCATTATGTACGGCAGTTGTTCGGAGCGTTTTGACTTTTGTTTTCCTATCCATCAATTTTAGTGCAAATCAGTTTTTCGTCGACTTATTAAAAATCTGTCTACGGTCTTCAAGAAAATTGAGGTATTTTGGTCTCTACACAATAAGCTTTCTTGGTCTCATTGCTACTGAGAGCCTCCATTGGAGAGCCTACCTTTCCCTGCTTGAGAACTATCTTTACAACTTTGAAACTATTTGCGGACACATGGACAACAGATCTTAAGTCAAAAGGTACTTCTATATTGTCCCTGTGAATTTCAGAGTTCGCATTTCCACTGTATTCTCTTTGTTCGCCAGCAGCAAACAAATGACAGTCAATGGTGAACATGTCGTAAGTTGCTTACAGTCACAAAAATGAATTCTACCAGCAGTCGTCAGGACCTAGACACACGCATGCTCGGTTTAATATTAGGTACCAGACTCTTCTTACGTTAGCCACCTTTCAATTATCATGAGTTGTTTACGAGTTTGTCTGCTTTGGCTGAGCCTACTAAGGAAACATGTCAACGGCTATTGCCAACACTCCGACACAATGAAGCCAAGAAAAGATGTGAAATGAAAGATATAAATCAAAACGATTCCGAAATAAACAAATCGCCAAGAACTAACTTCAGGTACATCTTGATAAAACTTAGCACCTTTAAAGATGCTTTAGACTCATTGAGTTCTTTGCTAGATACCTTCCTGATCATTCTATGGGCACTAAAAAAAGTAATACTTTGCCACACGGAATGTCCTTAAATTTACTTTTTTATTCTTTGCCCTTATTTCGCAAAATACAGACGTAGCAGTGCTGAATGAAACTTGAGCGGCACATTGAAGCAAATACTTGGTACTGATCATGGACTTAAAGTTTGTATCTTGTTCTTTGTGTTTTGAGGCCGACCTTGGCTGTACATGACAGGTATCCAAAGCATATATTTTTATACAAATTAGCTAAGGGTAACACCTAGCCGTCTGCAGGTTTTTTAACCTAAGGTACAATGCTATATTAGGCTAATATTATACTTAATGCGAAAAAGAATCTCAGTGTTTAGAGCCATGTTTAATTTTTCTCACTTTGTTTTCAGAAGCTGACAGTGAAAAATGTGCTTCCATAACACAGAAATGATAGTTACCAAGTTACTTGAGATGAAAGCACAAATGATATTATCGGCCCACAAATGCAAAGAAAGTGGACCAGTTTATCATAATTCAGTTTGTCCTTTGACCTTCGTGTGCTCCTTTGACATGGTAAAGTATGTGAAACCCGTGGTTGAGTAGCCCAAGAGCCATACATTTGCTATCAGAATTGCTTACTATTTCTCGCTTGTTTTAGTAGCTCATAAAGTAATAGTTTTGGCCTTTTTATTTGTAAATACAAAGGAATAAACGGAACTAATACACAACTGGGTTTCAAAATAGCTGATCAGAATATAGACAGACAGATTGGTATTGTATTTTTGAGAGATAAATTTCTGCAGAACTCTGGGATCAAAAAGACAGCAACAAGGAGCCAGTTAAATGAGTCACAAAATACTGAAATTTAGCAACACCTTGTTATCTTTGATATCTCGTGTCAACTGTAAACTGGGGATGTAAAACTGATTACGTTATTACCCAAGAGAACATGTTAGTGCGTGAAGGACAGTAACGCATCAAAAACTTTAAATTCTATGTAGTTGCAACACTTCTGAAAGGGATAGGCCACCCTGACTGAGGGTTGACTGGAGTTTAGGCTTAAAATAGTAGAGGGGCTCGGTCTCCCCCCCATATGTTACCCTTGGCTACACTTTACCGGAGTTCTATAACGTAGGATTAAATTTCATACCGGACAGGTTGTTTGTTTTGTATTACAACAAGGGTGTCCGATGTGCATTGACTCCTCAAATCCGATACAATGGCACTCTACTGCAAAGGTGATAAGAAAATGTGATCAATCGAATATCAATTTTCTAACGGTGGCTGCCATTTTCCTTTAAAGACAGCCAATCTTTCTTCTACTATTTGATTGCGTCGTGGCAATTATGACGCGAGTTTGGGAATCCATCGCATCGCTGGGAGCAAGTTATCCAAGCCCACTGGCAATGATGAAACTCAATTAAATACATGCCATGATGTACAGGAAGAAACTTTGCAACTACTTTCTCATGTCATTTGAAGCCATCAGATTTGGGGATTAAAAACTAATCCGATGTTCTAGTGATTAGTGAAAGAAAGAAAGAAAGTGTGAAAGAGTCCAGGCTTTACCTAATGCTGGTGTTAAAAGACACCCAACTAACGTGTTAACTACATTTTTGCATGTGGACATGTAGCTGCAAGTACATCATAAATCAAAGACACTTACATCTAGAGTAAACGTATACTTTCGGACCGCTTTCTTTTCTTTTCGGTTAAGCGGAAGTATTTGTCAAATTGTAGATACACACTTGGAATTTTCACTCCTCTTTCTTGTGAGGCAAAAATTTCATCTAAAAACCTTATCAGTCATATTCGACTCTTAAACCCTCCTTGGCAAGACATGTATCATCTGTCCGAGCTAAAGTTGTGCAATTATAAAGTAAGCCGTGAGAATATTACCAAGAGGACTTGAGACAGATGTTGTTATTAAACATAAAAAATTGTATGGGACACGTGTTTACGGGATAAAAATACGTTGCGTAACCTACTGAAAATTTTATCAATAACTTAGGAACCAATGCTATCGCCAATAAAAATTGTTGTTTCATTTTAAAAAAAAATTGCCTTGACGCGCGCTATCGGATAGCAAGTTTCTATCAACTCATTTAACCTTACTCGTTTATATATAAATTCAGGTGATGACGCTCTTTTTTGGTGGTTTGAGAGCAAAATATTGCTCTTTGGTTGCTTAGATAGAAAAATTTCTTCTCCATCCAAAGGCAACATTATTCCTAGAAAAAGGGTAGTAATTATCTGAGAATCAATGACGCCTCACGTACTACTTAGAAAATCTAACCGTATCAATAGCCACTGTCCCTAAGAGAAATCTGACGTGCGCTGAAATTTGTCCTGATGTGAAACAGAAGTTAAATCTCTTCAGAGTACAGCTGCGAAACAGTTTTTCAAAAGATGAAAATCCCCGTTGCTTTCCGGATTAGTTTGACGGAATAATTGCCTATTTCAGCTAAATTGCAGACTCTGAATTAATTCCCTATCTTCTGAAGCTTAGCCGAATATAATGATGAAGGAATAGGTTAGATCATGAAAGAGATCTTGAAAATACCATTAATGGGACAACACATCAGCACAAGCCAAATAAATGTTCATCTTGAAAAGTAAAAGCATGCTTTGCATTCAGAAACAAAGTAATCTTTTGAATCAGCGTCTATTTACAAATGGCGAGGTTATCCCTGACGATGATGATCTATTCCTCTATTATCTTTTTGAAACTTACTTTTCTCGAGTCATCTTTTCTCAATAATACTTGCATATTTTGAACAGGTTTTGACTAGTATCATTGGCGTAATGACAGTCCTTCTATGATCTCACGTGGCGTAGAGAGACGGGTCTCTCAATTTTCGTAGAGCTCGATTGCCAATGCACGCCAGTGGAAAATTAGGAGTTTTGTTGCAACTAGAGATTTAAAATGCAGATGCCTGGCGATAAGGTAATGAGGGGGAGAAATAGAGAAGGGTGTATGTATATGGAGTAAGGTAACCAAAGAAGAGAATATGAAAGAAAAAGCTAGTAATGAATAGAAGAGGAGAATGAGACCTAATCTGAGATCTACACCAAATAATATAATTAAGACATCGGCAAGCATACCTTAATTGTGATACTCCTTGGGTATGAAGCATGCGCAGTTGATTGCAGGGATAGCAAATCCTTCATACGAATTCACGAAAGTCGATAGACACTTCTGACCGTTAAGTTAAGCAGGTAATGTTGATAGGAAGTAATGGCTAGGGGAAATAAAGATAGAAATGGTCAATGGACTGGAAAGAATACATGGGAGGCTAGCAAACCAACCTTGGATGCTATGCGAGGAGCACTGTTAAATGACAATGGCAGGAACCACGTGTAAAAAGCAACAAATTTTAAAAGTAATCAAAAGAGATTACGATAAAAACCTGAAGAGAGTATAAGATTCATGGTAGATGGTAGATGTAGCCAAGATGGCAGTCCTATGCTTGCTGCGCAGAAACAGCCAACTAAAACAGATTTCTTAAAGTGCAACAGTGAAAAGACAGTGGGAATCCGACTTTGAAGGGAATTCAAAAATGGTACACAGTAAACGACGTCTGTATTATTTATAGAAGAGATAAGCTGAACTACTCTATTCCACTCAACATAAGAACAAAAGTAATTTTTCAAAGATTTGATCGAAGAATTCAGACTTGGAATATTAATTTTTTACTTACTTTCATCTTTGAAAACAATGTTTAAGCTTTACCCATTAAAAAGTTGAAAAGATACAATTTAAATTGGGTTTTGAGATACCTATGAGCACGTCCTTGGTGTTCAGTGTTTTCATAAACGAATTTAGTAGTAGAAGTTTAGATGAAAGATAGGACATATTCAGGATTTTAACTGTCGACATTCAAATGCCAATTCAAGAAGTATGTGCTTTTTGATAAAAACGGAACCAATAACTGCCAGTAATCATCTGGTTAAAGATCTTACGTGACCTATGCGCTACGTGCAGTACATTTACCAAGGTCAGAAGACCCTACATTTTTCTTGCGAACAAAGGGAACCTAAAAATTGTCTATCGGCGACATGGCAGTACCTGGAGACCTGAGAGTTAAGGAAAATGACAGACAAGAGGATGGCAATCATCAGGACTTGAATGATAAGTTACCATGCTATATAATTCGAAAAATGCTCAGATGACTTCTAAGATTGGCTGTGCTCTAGATAGCATGATACAGTTACTGGAATCAAGGGTTGAAAATTCGTCTACCATCCCCAATCAAATCGTTTGTCGCCAACTTTATTTTTAAGTTTTAAATTTTGGCACCATAGTAGAATTGACACAAAATAAAAGTGGAAAAAATCACTGCTTATCTAGGATTCACAACTAGTACGAACTTTTTCACTGGCCTAAATCCAGTTTCGAGCTTTCTGTGTCGGATAATAAACTTCTCGCGAGGGAAGAGTGTGTTTCTGTCAAGCTAAACAAAGCTGCATTTAAAATTCCTAGTTTAGGTTTCTATGCTTTGGGACAGTTTTACGTTTGCAAGTTGACCGTATTTTAAGATAGATGCGTGTGCTTAACTTACAGGAAACAATCATATCAGTAATCTATCACGACCTGGGCACTGACACACTCAGTAGTTGGAGTGGCGTTGTAGGCCTGCGGCGATATCAATGCCACTAACTTTGCGAATATTTTTCACTTAGGTACACTGGTAGAAATGCAACTCCTTCTCTTGGCTATAAAAGCAGGTCTATTTTCGGATGTTGGACCAAATAATGTCAAATACAGTCGGAAGTTAATAATTAAATAGGCAACATTCAAGAATCCATTGTTAAAATAGCCTTCACAACAACCCCTCAAAATAAGCTTTTCTTAAGGTTTAGATAATAAAGATTATGGGTAGGAGTGCAAAACCAATCTCACTTGCAAATTGCATGTTCTGTGATCCACTAGATTTATTCCTAGTATTTTATTAAGTAAACATTGTGTGCTGTTTTTGGATGCGTCTTTATAGGATGTATTGATAATGCCATCTTTTTTTTTTTTTTTTAATGGGCGTAGTACCATCCAAGGCTAACAAAAGCCACTAATTGTATGGACTAGAATAGAGGTAAATAATATAGATACTAGGAGAGAGAGGGAAAG
>JAAAKL020000439.1:0-13881 GCA_010016065.2 Carybdea cf. marsupialis auct. non (Linnaeus, 1758)
ACATTAGTATACTTGTCCATATATGTTTCACCATATCCTGTAGTGACATGGTTGATTCATTTTTGCAATCTGGCTAGTGCATATTCAATTTGTCTCTTGTCAAAGGCATTACAAAGCTACGTCATAATGGAGTTGTCTATCCATTTCAAAGTTTAAGGCTATGAATCCAACTTAAACATTCCTAAGGTACTTTGCTGTCTACTATGGGATTCTGGATCCAGCAGGAAAGAAAATGATAACACTTATGATAAATATAGATGTACATGTCACATTGTAAAACATAACTGCCTTTCAGGTCAGGTTGTGTTTAACACATAAACAGTGTTAGGCACTTGGGGGTAAGGGGCTGGGGCAGCTGCTCCCAATTTTACTTTAGATATGGGAAGTATTTGTAACCAATAGAATTTACTAGAAGTTGCTGATGTAGACAAAGCAATGCATTTAAGAGTATTTAATTCCTTATTCAGCATTCACAGTTACCTCAGTGTCTTAAATATGTAAAGCAATTAACACACCCTCATTGACAAGTCATAATTTGGTTTCTCCATTCCCTGCAGTAATCCAACCCCACTCATCAAGGTGGAGTATTCTTTGATAACTAGAACTTGTACCATCCACAAACCTACCATCTTTCTTCTTCATGGCAGATTCTTCAACAGTTAGGAAGTCACTTTTAAAGTGCTATTATTTTTTAGGTTTAGAATCTCTACCAGAAGACATACAGAAGAATATTTCACAGTTAAGAGAGCTAGATCTTCTATATAGAGGTAAGTCATACTGTATTATAAGATTTTAAATATTAGACAAAATTCAGGTGGGTATAACATGTCTTACAAATGCATATAGACAGGGTTTCTAATTAGGAAGTGAAATTGGTAAATTTACATATTTAAAGTAGGGAATGTAAATATAGTTGCCATCAAAGCATATTTTATCATAAAAACTAATGTTGCTGTCCTAGAGATTGTTTTGCACCTGATTATGTTATTACCTCTTTTATTGACTGTTTAACTTGAGGTTCATGTCAAAAATCATCGTATTCTTGTTTTTTGTCTTGTGTAGGCACACCTACTAAGACCAGTTCATTATGTACGTTTTAGTAATGCTAACTTAAAAAGTTATTTGGTGTAAAGCTTGAATTAGCAAATATATTAGCTGGCAAATATCTATGATATAGAATAATAAACGGATGTGTTATTTAACATCTCAGGGTAAAGACCATGGTGAAAGCCCTTAACATTTCCTGCTGTTTAAATGAAACAATTGCATTGCTGTTTATTGGTAGATTTGTTTGCTTTTGTTTTTATGTCTGACTGGCTTGTCTCTTGTAACTGGATTTGTGTCTTTGCATATTATAAAACTGACTGAGACATTCTCCTTTGTAAAAAGTGAAGAATTTTTTACTAAATATTGTCAGTTGAATAAAATCTTTAATCATCGGTTTATTTTATTGGCTTCTCACACAATGACATGGTGACAGCTTTAATTTTTAAAATCAGTGCATTACTGGTACAAATAAAAAAAATGCTAAGAATGTGCATATAGTACTGCAAAATATGAGCAGGGTTAAGAACTCATCCTATTTCATAAACTAAAAGCCACCCCTATTCATAAACTGTACGAGGGGAACCACAGAAAATTTGCAGAGTCAGCCTTGATTTTTCTCAAGTGAAAGAAAATGCTGATGGAAACAATTGTTTGTTCACGTATTCTCATGAAAAGGTATGAGGCAAGAAATGCCTTAAGATGCCAATTGCCCATTTTGACGTAGAAATGGCCTTGTTTTATTATGTAGTGTAGACATGTGTAAGTCAGGGTGACCAGCAGTAATTACACTCAATTGACTATTTTCTATCAGACAATTAAACTGGAATTTTTAACTGGTTCATTTGTCATGCTGCTACATGGTAATTTTGATTGCTTAATATATGCCCTTAAGCCATTGTACCTTGCTCTTTGGAGTTTAAGATAAATGTCACACAAAGTGAAGGAAAAAAGATGTCAATATTACTACAGTTGCAGTTGCCACATTGCAATAACTAGTAATAACCATTATGGGAATGAGGGGGAGGTTTAGATATAAGGTGGATTACAACAAGGATGAATGGAGAAATGTTTGAAATATGGTGCCTGCATTAGACCTGTTTTGCAGTATGGCACCAAGACTCAAGGGATGATACAGAAGCAAGAGCAGATGGTGGTGTGCTGTGATGTTAAATGTTGCACTACATGACACCTGGGGAGACACGGTCAGAAGTGAAGAAGTTTCTAGAAGATGTGTCATGAAACAGCTGCTTATTGGTTGCAGAGGAGATGATGAGGACCTGACAAGAATACAGCCATTAGAAACACCTGAAAAGAGATTGTCAGCAAAACTGTGGAAAAGCAGTCTAAGGTCTATACAGGAGGGAATGAGAGTGACTGAAGGGAAGAAAGGAGATGTCCATTATAAGAGCAGTTGGAGAGCTCAGCCTAATCAACAAATCCTTAGAAATGGGATATGAAAACCCGAAAGGAGAGAGAAGAATGAAATGAGGAGATGGTAATGGTATCTAAGTAAGATAATGCCAATGATGCTGATATTGTTATTACTAGGGACATTACTATATATAGCCACTTTAGGCTTCCATACTAGATACAATTGCAAAAAATGAAGAGACTGTGCATTTTGTGACTGCATCTTCATATTTCAAGCCAGGACCATAAATTTTACCCTTAAAAATGACTCTTGAAAAAGATTCTAACAAGGCACAACTTCGGCTGATTTTTTACAGTATTGGAGTAAGATAACCAATTTAGATATGGGTTTTGTGGGTTAAGATCCCTTGTCAAGCACCTTCTGAAATTGGAGGGCAGTGAACTGTTGGTAGACTATTCCAAATTTGTTAAATCTGGAAACCAGAGCAACTTTTGAGTCTCCTGATTCACAAGAAATTTTATAGAATATAATATATAGAAAGTTTATTACTCGTCTTTGCCCACTTCCAATTTGAATGCCACTATGGACTTGGAAAATAAACTTACACACAACTGTTCTTATCCACATCCTCTCCTCCATTACATCACCTCTCTGAATTAGTTATGTTGTGGACTATGGTGTATTAATTGTGTAAATAAGTGGTAAATAAGGATACTCTTGCTGAGAGTGCTGGTATAATTTACTGATGAAACAGTGTTCATGCCTCATTTTCCAAACGAGGTTTAAAATTTTACAATTAAATGCGAATTTAAAGATGGAGAATTTAGACATTAATTTATGTTTTTTGTATAAAGTGACATGGATGTATACTTCAATGCAACGTAAAAATTCCTACTTTCTTGGGGTGTTACTATATCGTTTACTTTTGTTGTTGTAGCATATATCTCTGTCTCTTTCTTTCATGTGATCTGTTGTATTTTCAGCTAAACTAGAACAGATTGATCATCTGTTGAAATTGTATTTGGGTGAGAAGGACACAACATTGAAGTCCAACTACCTTGTCAAGATTCAAAGATGCTTAGTACGGAGTCAGGAGTATGGCGATGAGAAATTACAGCTCATATCTCAAATTGTTGAAGTGGTAAGAAACTATAGTTTACATCAATTGCAGGGCTCTTTCAGAAAGTTTGATTTTGGACCCTCAGATTATGAAGTGCAATGATGAGTTTGGAAAACAATCTGGCTCACTATCTAGGGGAAAGGCCTTGTAGTTTTCATGTTTCATGCCTAGGTATGATTTCCATAGTATCAAGTTATATTGCGCAATCAAACACTTAATTGATCATAAAAAAGTTCTTTGTATGATATATGTGGCCACTAGTAATTTGCACGCGCTAGAGAACGGTCGGTACTGATCTTGCATTGTATCTTGTGCTTTTCCTAAACAATTCCTAAACAAAAATTTTATTGAACTGAACTTGGAGAGAACTGAAGAATTTGTGCATGAGATGACTATGTGCAAGATACTGTATGGCAGTTTGAATTAAGTTAAATGATGTCATCAATGTCTTGTAGGTAGTGATTGAATGTGTCCTCAATGCTTGGATTGGAAGAGTGACATTTTCTGCTTTTGCCATTTCTACGTCCACGTAATAGGCCCTATTTGAGTATATTCATTCTTAATCTTTACATATTGTATATGTTTCATTCGCGGAAGAAAACAGAAACAATAGTAAAAGTGCATTTGGAAGTGCAGACGTATTAATTCTACGAAGGAGTGCTTCAATAGATTCCCGTTTACATGCTCCTTGGCACTGACATGAAAATGGCAGAATTAATAGCAATCAAATTACAGTCATTACGATGCTGTTCTTACGATACTTACGATATTTTAAAGCCACATATTTCATATTTGCCCCTCGTTTTAATGCCACTGTTTTAAGCATGCCCCCCTGCTGGACTTTATAACTTCCATATAAGCAAGGTCATCTTCTGTTCACAACGCATTCTCTCCCGTCAAAGCTATTTTATGGCTCACAGTAAGCTCTGTAACCTGAACTTTCGATCGGTAAACACTTCAAAAATATATCATGAGTATATGCACATGGTTTTACGATATTCACATCATCTTTGTCGCCATTGTGGTGTAGAAGTACTATGATATGTATACAATATAAATTTGGTGGCCTCCTTTCAGGATTTAGCTTCCAGTGGAGATGAGAGTTCGTTTCAAGTCCCACATAAAAAATACATAAGAACACATAAAAAATACCACACTCTTTCATTTTGTTTTTATCGTTCAACCTCAGTATAAGGATAATTTTTTCATTCGTGGTTATTATAGGCAGAGAACAAGAATAATCAAATCGCAAATGACGCAGAAAATATCGACATAGTTACCAGAGTTGCAGATGATATCACTACGGTTAGGACTGAATCGCCAGGTAATTTTAATGTCTCTCTCTTCTTAATGTTTTCAGTGATATTTAGGTTTGAGATATTAACATTTTTATGAATGTGTTTTTGTTTTAACAGGAAGGACGACAACTTGCCAAAATGGGAGCTAGGCTCTAGTTTAGCCGTAGGCCGCTCTCATTGTCCCTTATATGAACTACATCTCATACCCCAACAGCCACTACGTCTTCTATCGCAACCGCACCAACGTCTTATATCTTAATACGTCCTATATTCCAGGTGCCACTACGTCTTCTATCGCAACCGCACCAACGTCTTATATTCCAGGTGCCACTACGTATTATATCGCAACCGCCGTTGTGTCTTATTTTCCAAGTGCTACTAAGTTAGGCTACGCTTCCGAAATTCACTGCCGTCTATTGTGCACTGGCCATCAGTGTTCACGTTTCCCCTATTTCGCATTTCCCTAAACGTGACTTGTGCCCCACCTTCTTCACTAACACACACACACCAAAACACACAGAAACTCTAACACTGACACTAACACTGATACTGACACTGAAACTGACTGACACACTCTATCTCATACACACACATGCACCAGCACTACGTTAACAACTTTTCTGGTAACGATGCAGATGACAGCCTTTTACTTGCGCTGACTTGAGTTTGCTGTGAACAGGACAAATATACCCGCGAATTCAGTATTGAAATTTCTTAAATACGTATCAGTTCTCATTTAAAAGAGGGAATTTACTCAAATCCTTGACACTTCCAAAAAGGGGTTTTGGAACAGAAATCGTAACAGTTTCAGTAACTTTCAACTTGACGTACAGTATTGATCAGCAGTATCAACAAGTTATCTGCATTCGAAAACTTTCTAATCTTATTGAAGGGGTCTACTTAAGTGTTTCATTGCCCACCTTGCCTATTTGGGATGCGAACAAAGGGAAAGATTCAATTATTTAAGGTCTGTAGTTATTATTGGAGAAAGTCTAGCATTATAAACTTTATCCTTAAAAATCCATCATGGTCACGATAAACTTGATTCTTAAATGATAATACGATGACGTTTTAGCTAGAAAATCCACTTGAACTATGAAAATGCTAACTGCTACATAGTGAATTCGAACCAGTCATCTTACTTAGTTAACACTTCCTATCACTTTAGGAGAGTGTTGCTCAGATTCATGTTATTAGCGCTTGTCTGATTTCAAAACAAAACTTGTGGCTTGTTGAGGTAATCGTCATAATGACACCTTCGAAAGTTGAATTTATCATAAAAAGTGCCGTATTAATTCGAATGTCGACGACGAATACCACATTAGCCACAGTAAGCACCCACCTTTTTTTAGGTACCCCTCTTCTTTTAGGCACCCCTCTTCTTTTAGGCACCCTTGTAGCTGGCGCACGCGTTCTGATCCTTTATCACAAATAATCCACTTCCAGTCAGTGTTTACTTAAGGGCCGTTAATTCAGTGTAGAATTTTGAAACATTTGGTGGACAAGTTTATTTGAAAATCGTTTTAACTTCGTGGAGTTTTTTTGTAGTAAACCAATTGGGAAAGTTAAAAAATGTAGCCTCTGGTTATACTCCTTGTGATGTAGCTCATCTTCTATCATTGCCCTGTTTGTAATGCCTTTACGTCGCACCTTTCGCCATTCTTTTACTGAAAGGTATACCAGAATATCGGCATGTACCTAACCTTTGGTGCGTGTCATGTAGATACCTGACTTTCTTTTACCAAATTTTTCAACCTCCTTTTATCATTGCAGTTCCAAAAGTAGAGGAAAACAGAAACAATGAAAAACTAAAGAGTGAGTGTATTTTTGATGTGATTTTGCCGTAGATGAATAACATTTTGGTGTGTTTTGTGTACGAAACATGTGAAAGATATTGGAAAACTTTCTGGGTGGAAAAGTCACTCTGCTTGATTGACCTTTAGCGTTGCCGTACTGGGATAACTGTATCTTTAGCAGCATTTACCGGTTCTTGAAAGGTTGAAACCATAATTCTCCCACATAGTATTCTGCACTCATATAGAGCTCTTTCCATGCCAAGTACCCTTTTGGGCTTTGTTTCATCGGATATTTATACCGTAGCTTTGGGTCTCCTTATCTTTACGGTCCATTCCCAGTGGAATACAGACACACACCAACCACAAACGGCACTTGTTTTACACCTTGGTACAATGAGAAGTTGTTATAATGCGCAAGGAGGTGGCCGCACTTGATGCCCAACAGTATGAAATTGCCTGATGATTCCTATTGAACAAGGACTAAGGACCATAGATATAAGAAAGGTCCAGCGAAGAAGCAATCACAGGAGCTGTGAAATTACTTATGTATTTTAGTGGTATGATCATAAATAGGTCTTTTTTATTTTCGAACAAGTAAAAATATGTCCGCGATAATTTATAATTGTTTTGAGACTTATTTACTTATGTCCAAATTTTAAACAGCTAGTAAAATGAAGAAACAATCTGTGTAGATTTGTATATAATGGATAAATTTAACATGCAGTTACCTTAATAACTTTAAAATTGACGTAAAACGGTGTAAGTCATAACAGTTGTGCTAGCTGTCAGAGATCTCCTGACATTGATAGTACACTAACTCGATAATAAAGATACCACGGTTGTGTCTGGATAAACGATCTAAATGATGCATTTATCGAGGAGTTTGTACTTTCATCAAAACAACCTGCTTGAAATCGTAGATGTTTCAATTCCCTTAGTTAATGGTAATTATTGTATGTCAACATTCTGTATCAATTAGTATTTATTAGTGAAGTTAAAGGTTGGTGTTGGGAAGTTTTCAATGAACAATGTCAGTGAAAGACGAACCCAAACTAAGGTTTCAATAACATTGGAATATAGAGGCGCTAGTGACTTGTAGAAAATTTGATTATCTCACATTGCCGCGCTTACCTTCTAAATCGTACTAAAAAGTTATCTTTTCCCCAAATTGGAAGCCATTGTGTGTGAACGAGTGAAAGGAAATGAGAGTTCTTCCACAGTGTATGGCTCAAGTAATGTTTGGACAGAAGTTGCAAACAGAACCTGTGTCTACTCGAACAAACAGACATAGGTTAAAATAGCCGATATACATGCTCTTTACATATTCCATGAAGTGAAAACGAGTGTTGATGGCATTTCAAAGAAAAACAGTACTATTTATTGCGCAACGAAGGAATATTTTAGACCTCAGTCTCAACCTATGTACCTACTCCTCACATCCAGTTAAGAATTCCGTCCAGTATGTGAAGTATTGCACTATTTCTTTCATCGATACCTATGTTTAAGAGCTATTGGCGTGTGAAAACTTCATGTTGTAAGGCAGCGCCACCTCATATCCAATGTATGTTCCAAAATTTTGGTCTTGTATGAATAGTAACAGGTAAAGTGCACTAATATATCGTGACAATAAATAGTGAGTGCATTTTGTCGTCGACATTGGTGCTTAATGATAAGTAAACACTTCGTTACAGATAACTAAAGTTAAGCACAGTACTTAATTAGTTGTTTTCGTGACACTTCTTCTTTGCGATAGGGCCCCGAAGACAGAAAACAACGGAGAAGGAGGAGAAAGAAAACAGTAAAGAGAAAGACGTTCCTAAAGAGAAAAAGTCCAAACGAACAGAAAACGAAAAGTCAGAAAAAAGTGACTCTTCGTCAAGTGCATTAATTAACACCCCCTCAAGTGATTCTGGGAAAAAGACAATCAAGAAGAAAGCGAAAACGAGTAAAAAGTAAGTTGTCTCAATGTGAATCATAGGGACATATGGGGATGCAATCCACATGATATCCTTAATTTCCTATTAACATCTCCATTACTTTTCTACGTACTGGCATGCTTCTGATCACTTAATTTGACGATCTTCAGAAAATTGTACACACTTGCCTCCATTGTCGTAGTTACGGCACCGAATACCGAATGATTTGGTACGATCTCCCGAAACAATTGGCTTTTACATTGACCTACTTATTATCCCTTCCATTCTAAAGCACAATGTACCCTCACGTCAATTCAGGCCAATCTACTGAGCGTTAAAAAAGCTGTATCAATTAACTGGTACATAGTATTTATACATGTGCCTACTGCAGTTGGTGACATTCCATGGGTGTTGCTGGGGAAGCTTGACGTTGCTATTCCTACGAACATTTCCATGGCAGCCCTTCGGCTTCTATATGGATAACCCCTAGGACATGTTATTTCCATGGTTGCCATATGCGCCCACTCGTCTGGTGATGCGTTACCATTGCACCCTTAAGACTCGTAAGGTTGAAAGTACAACAAATCCTCTTGCAGGAAGGGATTGTGCAACCGGACGGTGCAAACTCTTGGCCCCGTCGCAGAAAATTTTCGAGGTTATTGCGATGAGACCAATTCAGACCATATCCTTCCGCGAAGTTCACACACACGCACTTCATTTAGAATGGAAAAAAAATTTGGTACAATTTTGGATCATTTAGCGATAGTCTGACAGCCGAAATAAACAGACCGTAAAAACACGTAATTAGGAAATACCCGACAGAAATGAAATCTCCCAGAAAAACTGTATATACTTTACAAAATACAATACAAGAGTTAAAGCCAGCGGCTGAGTTTATAAGTAAAATGACGAGTTTCTTAAACTACCAGATAAAGGTTTTATCAAGACTACTGAAGTAAAGCCCTTGCCATGAGGGGCCATAAAATGTTTTCCGTGACCACTACCCTTGTACATAAGTGTTAGAGCTCGCATGAACAGCTATGACTTTCCGTAACATTGCTGTGACTCGCTCCAGTTTCTGCGATGGTCATCGCAGACCGCTGACTTTCTGCGACGGGGACTGTTGGTAGGACAGGGATGGTGATATTGTGAAAGTCTTCAACTGCAATCATTGTTCTAATTATTACAAGTGAGGTTTTCTATCTATTTGAGTGGTGAATGATCAGTTGCGGATGACTTGTCCAAGCCATTTGTAGAGTTGGTATTGTTATAACCAATATTCGGATGAAGCATTTGGTGTACCATTCGTGCAATATGCTTTTATACTATGCAATGTCATATACAGTGTGATGATCAGCTCTTCCAATTTTGGGTAAACAATCGACATTTGTTTATGAATTTGTACAACATCAAGGATACCGTCGGTAATAACTTGCAGAGGGTATCTTTAATCAGAAATTCCTACGATAGAACTTTTTTAACGAAGGTTTTAACTTTGTTATCTTAGTATTAGCCAGTAGGATATTTGTTAGTCTGACGGAAAAAAAATCATGATGTCAGGAATCGTTCAGTTGTTGCGCAGTTTCTTGCTGGATTAGCTTGAGCAGAAGTCAACTTGAGAGGAAAATCGCCAACAAACTTAAGCGCGATTTTGTTAACCTCTTCTATAATTTGCGGAAGCTTTCCTGCCCTGAATATTCCATCAATATCGTGAATTCCTTTTTTCCTTGTTCATTACCTTCGATTTGTATGCTCTCTCAGAGTTCCTTTTGAAATTTCGGTACTGACACTGTCACTAGAAATGGCTGTTTTGTTAGGATTGGTTTTCATGTCGTCAATCGATTCATTTTCCATTTCCAGGAAGAAGAAAGAGACCATACAAGATATCATTGATCCTGATGAACCGACGTATTGTTTATGTCAACAGGTACTCTTTGCTATGTGTTTGATACCAACCTTACTCATAGTAGTCAACTCTCATTTTGTCACGTCATTTAACTTTTCTAAAAGTATATACCAGGGACTTGCCGTCACTGAACTTAATACGCATGCAGCAGACAAAAAGAGGCGTGGTGACAACGATATGAGATATTATGAATCAACATTATCGCTGTGTTTCGAAATTTCAAGGTTCTTCTGTTCGCTCAGTTGTGTATCCACACGAACCTTACCAAATGCACGTAAATCGATTGAGGCATATAAATGTTGATGGCCTAATTCATGCCTCTTGCTTGCTGCATGCAAGTTATTCAAATCAGAATATCCAGCGGTTGTCAAAATACCTCCCCCCCTAGCAAACAACAAACAAGGCCACCAGTAGAATCTATTCACCTTCGGACATCCTCATGCCCACTTAATAGATTTGTAAGTAGATTCGTTAAAATGGCAATGAACTTCTTTGCCTGCCTGTATACAACTTTTATCAATCTTAAGCCTCTCTAGAGGTCTACCATTCTCGATTATTTTTAATTTTGACTGAATATCCCGCGAACGAAAAGACTGAGTCAACTATTCTTGCGTCACAGTAGTTCATTTTCCCACGAAACTGAAGAATGGAAAAGCAGAAATCTTGTTGCATGCGTTGGCCTTTCATTCACGTCGAATTAGGTAAGCACTTTTATCCAGATGTACTGTTAGACGAACCGATCACTGAACATCGAGGGACTGTTTCCATTACAACTGAAGGCAACTAGCTTTCTGCATGCCTTCGTTGCACAGCTTCCCCCAGACGTAGCTTTTGGCGTCGTGAAGCGAAGGTTTTGGGCTATTTTGAGGAGGTTTTTGGCTATTTTGAGGAGGTTTAGGGAACTTTGGGAAAACTGTAACGCCCCGCTAACGAAAATCGGCAATATGTTGAGACTGAAGAAGCATTTTGACGGGGTTGATGCGATAGTATTTAATTAAACCTTAATTTACGATCCTCTACAAAGAAACAGAAAAAGTTAGGGCAAGGACATTGAAAGTGACAGGTTATCTCTTGAAATTTTTTTACATGCAGTACATGCGTTGCATTAACTGACGGCACGTCCCTGGTATATACGTATATATATGACATTCAACGGCACGAGTCTTGCAAAAATATAAAATTAAAAAAGTTCAACAAGACATTATACAAGCTTTCGAGCTTTCCGCTCTTCGTCAGGTCTCAGAGATTTATAGTTGTGCTAATTTCATAGCGACTTCTCCTACAGGAAGTACGTGGAAGTGGGAGGGATAAAGTTTTTGGCTAAGGAGGGACTGCAAGTTTGGTGCCTAAATGGTTGGGGAAAGCGAAATTCAGTGGATACTTTCTGTATTTTGAAGTATTGGGTTAATGGTCTGCCCCATCACTGTTATATACTTGATTGATATTACGTGAAGAGGGCATCTTACTTTCCTGAACAACACCGATTACTTATTCTCGCGAGTTGTTGTATTTTCCGAACTGCTCAAGATGTCGTTGAAGAAGAGTACAAAGGAATATTAGCAGAGGGAAATTTCGAGATGTTTGATATATTAGTTTTTATTAAAAGGTAGTGAAACGCTATCGTAGTAATGGGTTTTTAGCTTTAGAAGAGTGTGAAAAAGGGAGAAAACAAAGTTGAAATAATAGTGCAAATACGAAATATAAGGAGTAAAGCAACTTGTACAAGAAATCCGATAAAGTGAAGGATTTGAACCTCAAATATATACTGTATCATAATCAGCTAAAGGCATTCATCGCAAGGTATACAGAGCCGTCGGTTGCTTAGTGCACTCGCGTTACTTTTACCGTATTCCCGCTATAAAACGCTACCCCGTGGTGGCTAAAACGCTTGGTCTTCGAATTGATTCTTTTGATAAACGCCGTGGTTTGATAAACGTCGCCCCTGACGAAGATCATGATGATTTGTAAACATAGAAAGAGCAGTTTGTTTGAAATTCTTTTGTATGTTGTAGTATTTTTGTTCTATTTGGTAAATTTGATGATTGCAGAATCTTAACCTATTTTCTTAACCGCCCATTTGTACGTACCATATCTCGGAGCTTCCAAATTTAATAAGCGCTGCGGTATTATACGCAGGGGTGATTAAATCATGCAGTTAACCAGTTAAGGACATTTTTGAGGATAGGTCATTAACGTCATCTAAACCAGTCAATACGTTAGTTTGTGACCAGGAAGGCACCCATTTTGAAAACAGTGGAAGTGTAGATGGAAGTTGAGCCCAGACCTCCAACAATGACTTGTCCTCAGACATTTTACTAGTATTGTTTTGAACGCCACTGGAGACCATCCCAGAACCTTAAGTAATATTTTGCAGGGGATTACGATGCAAATGGGAGAAGATTTATGTGGAAAACCAATCGTATAATTTACAGAGAACCGTTGAAGAATGCTAAAGAAAACCAACCAAGCACGTGTATTATAGAGGGCATTATATATCCTCTTAAAACCTTAACCTACTCCATCATTTCAAACAATCGCTTTAATTAGATAACGCAGGACAAGTGGACGTCCGCTTTCTCCTTGCGCAGATGATGATCTTACTTGGAAGAGACATCAAGTAAGGTCTTCGCCAATAATCAGTATTATCATAGCTATAAATGTGTTGACTTTGATTGCTTCATCAAACGGAGTAGTATACACTTTTCTTAAACTTACATAGGAAGAATCAGTTTAAGGAATCTGAAAAGTGAACGCCCACCTTTCAGATAGGCGGGTAGCATGAGAAGAAACCCTATGTGCCATAATTATACACGGAGATAACGCATGATTATATCCAATTAAATCCCACGTGTGCTTTCTGCGGCTCTTGTAGACAGCGGAGAATACGAACTAGTGGGTTGACAATTTTCTTTGTAGAACAAATTAAATGGTACCCCTCAGTCATTTGATTGATATTTCACAGTTTCCACTTCATATGTATATATTTTTCTCATGCTAATCAGGTGTCCTATGGTGAGATGATAGGATGCGACAATGACGAGGTAAGTGGGAATTGGTTCACAGGAATCTTTTGGAACCGGGTTTATAAGCGTATAATGAATAGATATAAGGTAATCGCAGTAGACGCAGTGGAGGCATTTAGGTCGGAGGGTAAACTTTTCTGCCAATTAAACTGATGGCCATATTAGAGATCATTTTTCTGATAATACTTGAATCAAACAACAAGCAATTAACACAGGGTGTGCAGCTTCACGCTCAGAAACAGAGTAATTAGGAGGTCGTAGTTTTATTTTTATTATTTAATGAATTCTTGCACAACATGCAACCAATAAATGGATGCAAAGGGCTTTTGTATACTTACAATTCAATCATAATATTGAAAAGCATTTTCTGGTGTCAATGAGAGTGTAATTTGGAGATGGATGC
>JAAAKL020000439.1:13981-42508 GCA_010016065.2 Carybdea cf. marsupialis auct. non (Linnaeus, 1758)
ATTATCCATGTACTTGGGTATATGTCAATGAGAGTGTAATTTGGAGATGGATGCATTATCCATGTACTTGGGTATATGTCAATGAGAGTGTAATTTGGAGATGGATGCATTATCCATGTACTTGGGTATATAAGTCCTTTTCCCACACACCTTGGAATGATGAAAACTGTTTAGTTCTTCACCCTAATGAAATTTGCAGAGTAGAGGGCAGAGTTGTAGAGTGGTCTTTTTTACAAGCAAGGTGTCGGTGGTGTGTGCATTATTGAGGACGAAGGTTCACCCGCAGACGTTGTAACAATGCTTCATCATGCTGCCAAGAATAGTTTGTCTACGTCATCGTTAAGAAAAGCCCCAAAGATATTGTGTGAGGTATAACATCATACTCCTCGGTAGTAATTAAGAATAGTAGATCTATTAAGGGATTGATTCATGCTATGAATTATGGGATGGCCTGGTTAAGCTTAGGCACCTCGAAATCGTTTAGGACGAAAAGGGTTTATGGAGAATCTGTCTGTGATTGTTATATTGTATAATAAACACTTGCCTTATCTACAGCAAATCTATCTGCCAAAGCAGATGATAACCCACGAACCCCTTTGGTAACATACTTTTCTATTTCTCTAGTATCTATTCAAACTTATAATTTCAAATCCACGCTTCCGAAGAAATAGTTATCATTATGTTCTTCTTGTTTTGTTCCAGTGCCCGATTGAATGGTTTCATTTCAGCTGCGTCAATCTTACTGTAAAACCAAAGGGAAAATGGTGAGTCCCGTTCTTCTATTTCATATTGGTATTAGAACCCAGTCTGATATTTTTGTAAGCACTAGAAGTAGGCTAGGAGCAGTGTATTAGGTGGGTGCGAGCCAAAGTACTGAAGTATTGACCATTTAAGCTGGAAAGTTTGCAGGAAGGCCAGCAGTCAAGGAGCTAAAGGAGAGCGCGCCCGGGATGAGGAAGAAAGCAAAACGAACAATTGAGCAATAGCACAGACACATTCAATTTTGTTACCCAAACACTGAGAACATCGACAAATAGGATTATTTATGATGAAAGTTATTGATTTAGAGGCCAACCATAGGTCCAAATGGAGTGCCACGTGACAAAGAAGGTGGCGGAATAGACCGTGACATTCTGCAAATAATGAAGCGACTACATCACCTGTTCATAGCAGGCACATATGTAAGAAGCTTCAACGAAACAGTCGTCTGAGTGAAGAGGACTACCTGATCGAGTCACGTAAACTGCAGTTTTCTTATCCAAACTTTCCGTGGATAAATTATTATGTGTTTCGTACTTTTGAGTGACTAAGTAAGTAAATAACTGACTAACGAACGAACAGGGAAACTAACTAACTACCTAACGTACCAAATTAATAGGAAACGGACGAATTTAATAAAGGAATGATCCCACGAAAGAAAAGGGAAACGATAAAGGAACTTACTATCGAACTAATTGGAGAACAACTATAACAAACTAAAATAATGAATTATCAAATCGACCAATTCACTAAGATTTCACCAAAGGATGCACTCACTTGCAAAGTGACCGACAAGAGAATAAAAAAGCTACATAAATAACGGACAAAAAATAAACAAACGTGCAAACTATCTTAGTACTAAGTGACCAACCTTCTACCTTAACTAGAGAATGAACTAACTAACAAACCCATGATAAACTAAATAAATAATGAACTGTCTAACTAGCTAATCAACTAACTGAAAACTGGTCAAATCACAACCTTAACAAAAGAATGTACTTAATAATGAGCGCAAACTAACAAGAGAATTAACTTCCAATGTAGCAAAATCATAAGGTCAGCAACTAATAAACTATTGAACAAACTAACTAGGAACTGATCAAGTGACGAACAAAGTCCGTAAAGAAAGTAACATGCCAACTAACAAAGTAACCAAGTCGAAAAACTTGCTTTTAAAATAATCAACTTAAAGTATTTACGTAGTAACCTAGGAATTAACAAACTAAAGAGTGAGCTTACCAAATTGCGAAGGTATTATTTAAGTAACAAAGTAAAATTGCACGAAGCAGCGATTAAAGGAGTTGTCTCCGTCTAACGGCTCTGCTGAAGATGTTATCGAGGTAATCATCAAGACAAAATTATCTCTGTCTTCCAGTAAAGAACCTTTTGGACCAAAGAAATGTCCCGTTTACTAAAAGCTGCCCCCCTTTGTTAACGTTTCGCTTCGATTCAAAAACCAGATTATAAAGGCCGCAGAGGAGTGTTTCGGCGCTATGACCCCACGCGTAGTTTATTCATGTAAGAAAGTGTTCTCAACAGAGACCGTGTGCCCTTCCACAAATTGTGCATCGCTGTGTACTCCTTTTCTTGCCAGCGCGAGGCTTTCTATGTCGGCCGTATGACTTTGAGGTTAGTTGATAGGATTAAGAAGCGTATTTCGTTCTGTATTCGCCAAGTATCAGCCCCTACGAGGAAACAACCACTACGGGTTTCTAAAACCAAAAGAACTGCTAAGCAATGTGACTCTGCCATAGGGCAGCACAGCAAACCCAGACTGTGCCAAATTTTATACGAATGACCGCTTCCATATAGTAGGTAAAGCTAGATCTGCTTTTCACTTAGCCGTTCTCAAATCCATCCAGATTAAAGCAAGAGAACCGTAGCTTTGAAGACAAAAAGAATGTGTCTTTTCATTGGGCCTCTTCGGTTAAGCATTCAGTTCCAAAGTTACCGATTGCTCAAAACTATACCAATCTGGCAGTCAAAGTTCTGATTGGCTACTTTTAAATTACAGTTTCATTGATTTCTTCTCAATTTTGATTCTGACGATTTTGTACTCGGAGGAGTGTCATGCGAAGAATGCTTGTCATTACTAAGATGTTTTTGCTGTTTCGTGCAGTTCTGTTGTTTTGTGCCACCAACAAACTTTTTAACTAAGTCAAGTAGTTAATTGAATAGCCAGCCAACTACTGAGCGAATAACTACCGAATAACTACCGAACGACCTCAGCCACAGTTTAAATAACGAGCGTGCTAACATCAACTAACTGACCATTAAGAAGTGATTAACGAACTGTCCGTTTCCCGGGTTACTAAGTAGCAAATGAGTCAGTATAAACGAATGGAGTGCGATTAACTAGTGAGAGCTTTCTCTTCATGTATACCCAGTTTATCAACTGTTGAAGTGACGATATAAAGTGCATGCAACGGAAGTGTTGAAGAACCTTAGGTGTTTTAGATCTGTTTGTGAATAACAGGTCAGATATCAAGAATAGAAAAGGGACACAAAAGGCAGTCGTATAGAAATGCCAGTGGACTTAAAGGAGGCTACTCTACAGAGTTTGATCAACAAGACGTCAGTTAAATGTTGCATGCGTAAATAAGCAAAACTACATAATCTACTTTCGTCACAAATTTTACAGCCATTGATTATCTCTCGTGAGAATCTGACGGCGCAATAAGATCGGATGTAGATTTATTTCGCGAAAACATCCAAAGCACTTTCTTGACATCAGTTTTGACATAGCTCTTCTAGATTAGCGGGATTGAAAGAATGAAAAGAAATATATATATATAAATCGACTAATAAACTTTTTCGCAATTTCTTGAGTAGACAGGATTAAAATGACAATTAAGTGCAGGTTAGTTAAGAATGGATAATTCAGTCGAGTTCTTTTACGAATCATGGAAATATTTTATTCTATCAGATTGAATGTGTTGTTGTTGGGGTTTTTTGGGGGTGTGGGTAGGGGGGTAGGAGGAATAGTTACGTCACACTGACACGCAGGCGCTATTTGTTAACCGATTTTCCAACATTTGTACGTATAATTGATGTGAAATCAACTGTTTCAAAATAGGGGGATCTGAGTCTGACAGATCGGACTGAGAGTATGTATGGATCTTGTAGTGTTTTGTATCGTTTTCAGCCAGATTTATATTATTGCCATAAAATTCGTGAAATTTTTTGGGAAATATTTGAGATGGTACAGTTCTTATCGGGCAAACAGTCCGTTAAACCGTTTGTTTGTTTTTCTTTTAGGTATTGCCCAGACTGCTTAAGCGAAAGGAAAGAAAAGGGCAAGAAATAGGAACAGCTCATATACATTTTGCAACCTTTGACATAGCAAGCGGGACCGCAATGTACATTAACGCCGCACATAAGCTGCCTTGCGGTGATAAACGGTTCGGAAATAGCGAAATGGCCTTTGTACTTTAAACTTTGCCCTAATTTATACATCGAGTCATTTTGAATAAGGGAAGCTGAATGATCACCCCAATTGTTTGTCTAACATGGCGCACGGGATACATCGTGGAGGAAAACTCCACCTTTCTAGCTCTTGTTTCGGTTAGGAACAGCTAGATTTTTTGTATTTTAAGTTTTAACATAGACCGGCATGCAGTAAATTTGAGACGTTTCGCTGCTGTGATCCGTTACCTTCATGGCTCACTTTTATACATTATAAAATCTGTAAGACAAAGGTTTCAATCGCTATTATATTCTGGATAATCCTTCTGTCCCTTAGTTTGCGTTGTCTAAAAATATGTCCTTTAAAAAATGCTATATGTTAGATATTTCTGTTATGATTTTAGGAAACAACGCTTGAAAATGCAGGCCATTTATTGATAAAACTAGCTTCGTCATCTTATGTATAGGGTGAAGTCAACAGCTTCGAAATATCCAGAATTTGGATGAGACATAGGTTTTTCAAGTCATATCTTACTGACGAAGGACGTCAATGACAATTCCTAAATCATCCGTTTTAATTGTTTTATTTGAAGAGACTGGACTTGATAATGTAGCGTAGGCATTAGTCCATGGCGATCTTAATTAGCAGGCCTATTCACCATAGCGCTGGCTCTGAAGCTGGGGGCCTAGAAAGATCTCTCTAATCTCACATCAAACAGTAAGAATGTCATTGCTGAAATGGTTAAATAGATAAAACTATTATTAGATACTATTTTTGGTCACCTGATCCTTATCAAATTTAGTTGGAACACATTTTCAAGGGACGTTAAGGATATGTAACACTGCCAAATGCTTAATACTTCTTGGTATTGGGACAATTCTGCAACACATTCCCATTTCATCTCAAAATCCCTTGCCTCATATTGAAGAAAACTCATGAGCTCAAACTGGTGTTTGTTTATTATCAACGGTTAATCGATCAAGTTTATGTATCATACGCATGCGTAAGACCACAGGGTTCCGAACGTATTAAATTTGAAGAAATGATTTGGAATCAGTAGGCCCCCAGCTTCAGAGCCAGCTCTATGGTGAATAGGCCTGCTAATCAAGATCGCCATAATCATACTGCAATTTTATTTATTCCTTTATTTATTTAATTATCATAAATGAAACAAATGCTCAACCTTTTTGTACTTACTGAAAAAAAATTGTGCATCTGCCTGATCGGCATTGAGTGAAAAAAAATTAAGTCGCATTGCTAAATTGCCTGGTGTCTCTTTAAAATCACCAAACAGTTATGATTTTAAATTAATTTTATCTTTTTATTACTTGTAGTATTCACACACCAAAGATGTAAGCAGTGGAATTTTTTTCTAGATATCAGGCTATCTCCTATAGCTTTAGGTATTCAGGGCCTTTCTCAAGATCTGTGCTGACCCTAACAAACAAGCTTTCTGCAGTAAATCACTGCCAACCTTAACAGCTAGCTTCTTCATCAATTCTTCAAGATTGACAATTACTGTTCTCAAGACACCGACTATAACGGGAATTGTTGTTATTATTATTTTATTTTCAAAATTTATGTTCTGGCTGTTGTTATTGCCGGTATTTCATCTGGTAGGCGAGTCACAACAAATAACTAAGGGCTAACAGAATCATCTCGTCTTTGAATTTCCAACACTTTTCTCAAGATTCTGGCAGTTCCCAATAAGGCAGTCCTTTGCATTATGCCAACGTTCTATGATATTCCCAGCTCATTTACGTATTCTTTTACGTATTCTTGAGGCCATTTATATTAAGAGACTTGATCCAGAACTCTGCCGCCAAAAAGATTTTGTTTTAGATGTCAGTTTGTTTTAGTTTCCTATTACGTCCGCATAGTACGTGCGAATGTTTCTTCCAATCATAAGATTTCGCGCCATCACTTCGATCTTGTAACTATATTATTTATGATGTAAGGTTCTGATGAGCATCATACGAAAAAGCTTTCAATCTAACAGTTAGTTACTGTCTCTTCGCTTCTTAGTTGGTTACGGTTTGTTTTCAGTTTGTTACGCACAGGAGTCTAGGAACGATAGAGTCAACTGCATAACAAAAAAATCTCATTAACGGGAAATTTGAAAGATTCGATGGGGCTATGAAGTTTATAATGCAAGGGCAAGAGGCCAATATGTACGTTTCTGGAACTAATATCAATGCTACAAACGAACTGTTGTTTTTATATTTACGCTCTTTAAAGAGTTTTCTATTAAATCTGAGTGTCTTCTCTGATTGGATTTGACCCGCTCCATATATTTCTAATTGCATATTCCGATCGCGCACCGAAAATCACTTCATACATCCAACCTTAATAAACGAAAAAATAGAAACACAACCGAAATCTAACCAACGGATAACATACGTTAATGTAAGCTTTTCTCTTCTTTTTAAGCACCTTTTAGGATATACATAATCTATCCTTAGGGATACCTAAAAAGCATATAAATCATGTTTTAAGCTGCCACGCCTCAAGGAGAGACTTAAACACGTTGCGTTTCTTTAAAATGGTAAACTTTAAAGATTCTACTAATCATGGATGGAAAGATGGGGAATGTGAAGTGCAGACGAAATAGCTAATGTGTACATGAATCGAGGCGGGGATGCAGTATGATTCGGCACTAGCAAAAATAAGACACGTATTCCGGCAGTATTTATTAGTATTTACATTCTATCTAAGGTACTTTACATCACAATGTTTTCTAAATAGTTCTTAGACTCAAATTGGCATTACATTATACGTCTTTACCCACGTTTCGGTTCTCTGGTATCATCAGAGGGTAAACTTTAAAGATACTCCTAATCAGATGGAAAGATGGGGAATGTGAAGTGCGGCGATTATAGGAGGGCACTAGCGGTAAAACTTCAAGGTATTAGGCTTGTTGGGATTACTTCAAACGAACGCGCGCAGTCATTGCCAATTAAATCAAGAAACTAATTTACTCGGAATTCGCAAATGAGCAACTACGTCCGTTGATTGCAAAAGCAAATTAAATTCCATTGACAAAAACTCAGTCTATTCCCTACTTCCATTATGCTTTGCTATTTTGTGACTACAATATCTCTACTACAGGTCCTCTTGGTCAATTTGTCACAAATATTTTCAGTCAGATGTGTTAAGTGTCTCCCATTACCGATTAGCACGGGTCTCCCTGGTAGCCTACCCCCCCCCCCCGGACAAACCATTCGCCTCCCTCGTCATCTTTCCCCTTTAAAGTAAGTCGTCTATCCTTTTCATTAAGTAATCTTCTTTTACTCTACAAAAAATATTAAATCAGAGCAGTAGTCTCCCTCTTTGCACAAGTTGCAATACATGCGACTCTTACATCAGCGAAGCTTAGCCCTATCATCCGCAACGATAAAGGCGTGGAAATAAAACTACATTCAACTGGTAGGGCAAAAAGACGAGGGAGAGCAAAGAACTATCTACTTTACCGTGTTAACATTTTGGGTCGATATAGTTAATGTTAACATATTCTTGCTGTGGCGACCAATAAATGCTGTTAACACCTGAATTGTCCAAACATGTTTCAACTCAGATTGCTTGGTTAAACAGACAGCCGCCAAACCGTCACAAACGTTTCCCAATTCTGGAACACCTGTTAAGTCAGCTAATTACAGTTCAGTACAATATTCTCGGTCTTTGTCAGGCCATCTGCCTGTCGGAATGCGCAGTGCGTGGCTAGTATGATTACATTATTCAGTTTTAAGCACCACATTTAATTCTTTTTCCAAAATATTTCAACATGAGGTTTTGTACGTAATCCTGACTTTCCAATTACGAGAATTTAGGCCACGATCCTTGAGGAGAATGCGGTTTCTGGAAGAATTAGAAACGTGGATAATGAGTTTTACTACATAAGTTAAGGTTTACCCACTGTCCACAACAGTTTGTAAAAGGCTGAATTCTCCGTTTATTGCTCCTTTGGATTAGTCTGCTTACTTAGAAGTGTGCTTACTTACAAGTTTACACTTACATGTCAGTGGATCAGTATATCAGTGAAATGAACCTCCATCAAGATTTCTATCATTTACGCAACATCAAAACTGTCGAAGAAAAGTGATATGGAAAAACATAGGATTTCCCCCATTTTTCGTAAAACTGAGCTAATAGGTGTTTTCTTGTATAGAAGTCTATACAGAACCTTTATTATTCATATTTGGAAAAAAAGAAAATCGTGAAATAAACTATCATCTGTTGTTGCCTCTACTCTCTGCTCCTCTACTAGTTCTTGAAATGAGCTGTTATCGTTCTTGATAAGAAAACCAACAGTAGCAATCATACATGAATCCATATTCCTGACGCATACACAGTGGCATTTGGGGGTGGACGCGCCCGCCGCAACCCATAATAACCTTTCGAGTAATTACTCTGCGCATCTAAAATCTGCTGAAATCACTCTTACGTCAGAAGTTACAAAACCACAACTCTTCGCTTACCTGTACACTGATATCCCTGTGTTCCAACAAACCCCCTATCGAAAGAAATAAAAAAAGTTTTGAAGTAGAATTTTAAACATAAAAGTGCGACTTTTAGCTAACGCTTTCAACGTGAATTGATTGATTATCTAAGTGGAGATCTCACGACAGTGAGAAACCCAAAAAGTCGTCCTTGTAATGCTCATGTAGTTTCTATATCTAACATTTATCATAATTAACCCATATGTATCCATATGTCTTTAATACTTCGGCTTATTTCAATCTTCAAGAGAAATTACACATATTATTGACATATTGACATTAAGCTCCTTCGAATGCACACCTATGTGCGCCGAGCATTGACAAGCTATAGCTATGGTGTGAAGACCACTATAAGTCCAGCTTCGACTCCACACTGACTGCATCTACTTTCATATAATCCTCATATATATCCTCATATCCTATTATGTGTAAAGTGGTATGTGGCCCGTGCAGACGAAATAGCTAATGTGTACATGAATCGAGGCGGAGATGCAGTATGATTCGGCACTAGCAAAAATACGACACGTATTGCGGCAGATACCTTTGCGACTTTCTGTACAGAATTTATTAGTATTTACATTCTCTCCAAGGTACTTTAAATCACAATTTTCTCAAAAATATTTCTTTGACTCAAGCTGGCATTCCATATAAGTCTGTACCCACGAAGCTTGGAGCACTCCGAAGACCAATACCACGTGCTTTTCTTATCACTCACTGCCCCCAAATCCCGTTCTTTTGGTATAAAGAAATTTACCAATAAATAGAGTAGGTACTAATAATTATTATCTATAGTATTTCCAGATTTTCGAATACCTTAGGGTACGTAACCTTATCACATGGGTGTTGCTCCCAAGTTGATTTTGTTAGGTAAGATACAAATTTCATTTCCACGGTTGGAGAAAATTTTAAACAATTACAATTGCAATACGTTATTCATGCCTCTGTACTTTGCATTGATGATATGTTTACAATATCTATCCCACCAGTGGGTTCTGGTAAAATGGTTGGTCTTAAAAATGGTAACCCAGTTGTGCAAAAGCATATTATAAAATCATTACTTTTAAGAGATACTAGAGGAAACAGAAAATGTCACCGCCAGGATTCGAACCCGGAACCCACGGACTCGCGTTGTGCTGCTCTACCAGCCAAACCATGGTGACATAACAAAATCATTACTCCATTCTATATCATGGGGCAAGCAAGGCATAAATAGCAGTTCAGGATTGGGAAACATTAATTTCAAGTAAGCATATACACAAACTTTTAAGCAGAATTTTCACAAGCTGCGAACACCTGATATTAAGGCATTCTTGAGAATAGGGTTATCCAATATACGATTCCTTCTGCTTGACCTTATTTTGTCAAATATTCTTGCTTTTGGCAGTTCCTTTCAATGTTTATCTAACTGGAAGTTATCAAATCGATTCGGGGATAAAAATATGTAATGCTGATATTTGCAATACATATTCAACTTGTTGGGTTTTTTTCTTTGTTTAAGCTATAAAACTATTTTAACTGCTCTTGCCTCTCTCTGATTTTCGATCAAACTACATACATCAGTGACTTTATTTTCAGCTGCCTTCTGTGGAGCTATTCCAATGACATTGACAATCCCATACCTTCCAAAAACATTACTTTTCAACAGCTGCGATCAAAGACTGCTAATCCATGGCCCTTCTGTTGCCTTGATGCTTGAACATAAATGACTGGCACAAACATTTCTCGATATAAACCATGTAAGATCAAGAAGCAATACTGGCTCAGCAGACACTACTAAAAGTAACTGTAGGATGTGGTTAGTGTAAGTAAGTTTCTATCCTATGAAAACTGTAGCTCCTCCTTACGCATTAAATAAAGTTATTTGGTCAGCCACAATCTTCTTCTTCAGAAATAAATTCATTGTTTTTCTTGATTTACACAATCAAATTTGCAACATACCGACCCGATACAGTGTCTTTGGATCAAATACTCTAAGCCTTCTGAAATTTTTGTGATTACCCTTTGAAGTTGACTGAACGTTCTTGATGCTCCACTTCATTATTGCATCTCTTAGCACAGTCAATGGTACGCTTTGCCGCCTTAAAGCAAGATGTCCTTTTCATACAAAACATTACGTACTTTTCGTCCATGTCCTCGTTGATTTCCAAATAAAAGTTTGTCACGGGGCCTGTCAGATGAGACCAGAGAATCTGATGGGCCAAATTCATGCATTTTCACCTGGATATCTAGGTCAATGTTATACCATGACTTTAAGCTTTATAAATTGACTATTAATTTTCATCCAGGAAGAATGGTGTGGCAAAGAGGCTTGGTCAGGAAAGGTCAGACAGAGATGACATGAAAGAGGTGATGGTGAGTAGGAGAAGGAAGAAGCACGCAGAATTCTTCGACAGCAGTGACGTCAGACTGAAACAAATCAAATGTTCAAATATCTTGGAAGGATGGATAAAAGAAGTAGAAGGAGTAAGAGCAAGAATATCAGTAGTACGGGACAAGCGAAAAGAAAATATAAGTGGAGTAACAGCTGATAGGCCATGTTGGATACAAACATGGTCGAGCTGAAGCCGCAGTCAAATCAATGAAAAAACTGCTCAAGAAATGTTGGGACCCACAGACAAGACCAATGGACTGCCGGACTTCTACAGTACAGAAACACTCCTACTGCAAATGGTCTCTCCCCTGCCCAAATGTTGTTTGGCCATCCGGCTCAAGACGCATTACCTGCCCACCGCAAGGCATTCTCCAAAGAGTGGCAGAAGGCCATGCAAGATGCTGAGACAACCACAGCTGCCCAACATGAGAAAATTGAAGAGTACTACAACCGTTCGGCTACTCCGCTACCAGCTTTCTCAGTGGGGAATAAGGTTGCTATTCAGAGCCCACAGTCAAGGGCATGGGATACATATGGCACCATAATGGAAGCTCAGCCACATCGTCGCTAGCTGATCAAACTCAATAGTGGACGCCTGCTAAAACACAACCGAAGATCTATCAGGCACAGATATGGATATGTCTGCAAGGACATTCCACATCAACTACCACAGACAAACCTCTTACAAACGCACCACCCTCAAGACGTTCACAGAGGAACAGAAGACGACCACAGCGTCTCATAGAAGAACTGTAAATCAAAGGAACTTAAGGGGGAGGTGTTGGATACCTGATACTCATGTGATTAAGCAATACTCGCCCATGAACTAATTAACATACGTTGTAAATAATACTAAGAATCAGTTTTGGAATATAGAGTTACACGAACTACACCTACGTCTCGTCTTTGCTACCTATTCTGTATTTAACTTGTGTTCTAAGACTCAAACACTACGTACATGAACATACACCTTCTCAAGATCAACAAATACATGGTAACACTTCTTTTTCTTATACCTGTACTTCTCCGGGATCTGTCTAATTATGTATATAGCATCAGTTGTTGACCTTCCATTCATAAAACCAAACTGTCTACTATCAATCTGTACTATATCACATAACCTGCCCTGCAGAACCGTCTCATAGATCTTCATTGCATTCTCCAGCAGTCTAACCCTCTACGCTTGCAAACCTGGTGAATGTCAACATTTCCTTCGTTGATGGGTGATGTCCAACTATTGTCCCAGTAATGTGGACTTATTTCTCCTTCTGCCAAGCTCCTACAAATAGTCATCAATACCTCTTCACAGATGTCTCCCCAAGTCTTGATCAGACACACTGTCACTTGATTAAGTCCAGCAACGTTTGCATTCTTCATCCTCTCTTCACCCCCTCATCCTTTATCTCATCCACAGGGCCCTCTGCCTTTTCTTCACAGTTATCTCCCAGAAGTTTTCCTCATTCAACAGTCGCTTGAAGTACTGCTGCCACCTTCTAAGGATCTCTTGCTCCTCCATCTTTATTTCTCCTTTAATAAACTTAGATCAACTTACATCTTTCTTCTCTTTCTTAATTTGTTTGGCCACTTTGAACATCTTTAATATTCCTTCACTTAACATCAGATCCTTGCTCCACTGTTCCCATGCTGCATTCTTCTCTACTGTCAATGACCCCTTTACCTCTCTCTTCCTCTGTGTAGGTGCTTTTGTCATTGTCTCTTTGACTCCTTTGCCATCTCTTGAAAGCTATCCTCTTCTCTTTTAAAACAATCTGTATTTCAGGATTCCACCACCAGGTCTCCCTGTCCATGACGCCTCCTGCTCCACTAATCCCTCCACACACCTCCTTTGCTGCAGTCAGGATGGTATCCTTAAACTGGGCCCAGTTTCCTTCATCAGGACAACAATAGGCAGACTGGGAAAAGGAGGCTGCCCACAAACAAGCTATGTGTGCCTTTAATACCTTAAAATACATAATACCCAATTTTGGCTATGCAGACTTATGTTTACATGGGCATGGGTTGTTCTTGGGTGTGCCCCTGTTTGATGGCAAGGTTGAGACTCAATAAAAAGCCCATCCCTTGGTTTTGTTGATTAGGCCAACAGCAACTGGAAACTATAATATTATACTATGCTACAGCTACAAGCTCAAATAAATGCTAGTGCTTTTCATCAAAGCTGGTCCACTTCACCAATGTAGCCACAAGAAACAATATTAAGATTCAATCTTTTGTATAAATAGCATAAAACAACAATTACTGCTTCTGGAACATTTGGGGAAAAGTAGCAACTCAAAACTCCCCTTATAAAATCCCTGAATCAGGTTTTGTCTTGGTTTGGGGGTATTATATTTATATCAGAATTTGTATTGTTTAATAAGAGAGTCTTTCCTGTATACTACCTGCATCCTACTGTAGATATGATTAGTATAGGCAGTTTTTGATAAAATTAGCTAAACTAAGAAGTTTTGTTATGATGCACAAGCACTTTACATGGAGGTAAGTAAACACAAACCTTGTTAGATTGCTTGATTTTTCTGTACTTCTCTTCACCGGGATGGCTGATTATGTTATTCAAATACTTTTTTAATATTGTAATACCAATATTAACTTTTTCTTTGTTTTCATTGAGTGTGTGGATCATCAATGCTGTTGTCATGGCAGGTTCGATATCAACATCTTTCATCAAACATTCCTCAATGTGAACTATCATATCTGATTCTATCAAGCACACTGGACACAATGGGCATTGAAAATAAATGCCAGTCACTGCCAATGCAGGGGATGCATCCAGTTTAACCTCTTTGGACTCTTGTACTTCTTTGGTGAATGAAGTGCGTTGGATCTCTTTCTCTGCATACTGTTTCAATGAAGCACTGTTTGTCTGCAATGGAAGTAAGGTTTAAAACAAGAGTGAGTAAAAAATCAATAATGATCTTTCAGAATCATAAATTACCTTAAGATAGATCCAGGATACACTTACACTTAATCCTGGAAATGTTAAACCCAATTCTGTTGAGTAGAGGCATGCTTTTGAAGAGCCTTCCTAGCAAAACTAAGTTTACCAATGTGAAGAGATTTCAATAGAAAAAGTAGTAGTGTGATTGGTAATTGACCAGATTTAGGACAAAAAATGGCTACCTGCCCACTTGAAAAAATATTCTTGAAATTTAGAACCAAATAATGTTTCTCCCACATTCTTTCTTACACACTTTGCACATCAAAATGAATTTCATCAGTTTACTATAAGAAAAATGATAAACCTTACCACAAAATTGAAAGAGAAACAAAATTTAGGCAATATAACATGCTGACCAGTGATAACTACTGACCTATTTTGTGAACTGTAGCTTTGATATACAAAGGTTTTTCACCGTTTAGGCAGTGAAGGGTTGTATTATATGTGTGCAAAATGTTCTCTATAACGACGTGTTGGCTGGCTAACACTAATCATCGTAGAATGCATAGCTTAGTGAAATAATGAAGAAGGAACTGCCTGAGAAATGTTCACTTCCCCTCCCTAGGAACCACTTCGACCATTTTATCAGGGTACTAGAAGTACAGAATGTCATATGTTGTCACAAAAGCCTATAAAAATTATACTTAAGCTTCAGTATTACATGATTTTGACCCCACAGATTTATTGGTGTAGGCCTACTTATAGAAATTCTTATAGATGTATGTGTATGCATGTGTGTGTGTGTGTGTGTGTGTGTGTGTGTGTGTGTGTGTGTGTGTGTGTGTGTGTAATTCAATCAATCAACAAATAAAACAAAATCACACAAATTGCCTGACACTCAAAGTAGGATATAATTTACAAAAGTGAAGACTGCCACATGATCACTAGAAATAACTCAAATGCAGAAAAAGGATGTTGAATCACAAAAGTCATTATAAAGCTTGCATGCTATTCTAAGCTGTTTGTCGGACTGCACTCTGACAAGTATCACAAGTTCAGTTTGAAATCTGAGATACGGTAACTGTTGTAAAAAATTACATTTTCTTATAATCACTACTTAATAATATTAAGCTCTAAGTTGTTGTATCTTGCACTTGAGCAGCAGTAACAACAGGACATGGTGGTACACATATATATACATAAAACAAAAATGCCTTAATGTCACCAACTGGCTTTTTGACACTTATCCCAATGCTCTATTTCTCTGTCTCTCTATTAGAACTTATTGTTCTCCTTTGGGACCATTACGCTTTTTCTATACTGTTGTATTGTACTGCATTTCTTGTTTAAAGTCTGCTATGTCATGTGGCATTTTACTCTTTGATAATGATGTGGGATACATTGATAGCTTAGAAGAAGATTATATGTGTCCGTCCAAATATGCATTAATTTTTGCCACTATCGCCTTGCTACCCTCTCTTTGCTGGGTTTTTTATATTTACCATTAGATTAAGATTTCCACCTGGCCAATTAATTGAAGAGCTTTCGGTTATGTTAAAACCTTTCTGAAGTCTATATATGTACACACACATAAAACTAAAATGCCCTGAGGCCACCGATGCACCACCATTTGACAGGCCTTGTGGACTTAGGTCTACGTCAACCGAAAACTCGTCGGTCACCTACCGGAATGTTAGATGTGTATATAATTTTATGCCTTATACCGGTAACTATGCAGTCAACAGATCATATGTAGGCCGATGTGTATACATATATATAGTGATCATGAGATTCTGCAGTGTATTTCAAGTGCATGATACGACAAGGTATTGCCCAATAGTAATACTAAAAAGCAGCGGCTATTTACATTTTACCACCGTTTATTTGGTTACATATATGTGGCTCTTAAGTGAGTACATATGTCTGTTATGATGATATGACACGGCGTCTCAGTATTATAATGTCGATTGCAATGCTATGTTGGAGCTCCGAAGAATCATAGAATGACTTGGCAGTGGTGAAGTTCTTGTAATCCCTCAAGAATATATCTGAAAAATAAATTACTGATAAGTATACACAAATACTACATTGCCTCGTAGGTCAGCCATACCATATAAACGTGGCACTGCACAATGAAACTTTTCAGTCATAAACCATATGCCTGCGTGGCCGTGGATGTGTGCGTACTTACAGAAATAGCATCATGTTTCCATGTCGCCTTGGATGATACAGGGCGAGAAGGTTGCTGGTTTTGCTGCTCAAAACGCTTTAAAGCTGCTTCTCCTGCTCTTGCAGCCCCTGCTGACTTAGGAATCGTTGGCTGGTGTTGTTGTTTAGATGTCTGAGGATTGGGAACTCTTGAAACACTAGGTTCTTCCGAGAGCGAATGACCAGGGCCTGCCTGTTTAAATTTCCTATCGATTTTTTTCTTTTCGAAGAACTTTCTTATTGCCGCCATTTTCGTAAATATGTAAATGGTAAATTAAAAAGGAACGTCTGTTTTGTTTGGTTATGTACAACTCCTCCTGTTAAGGAATCTATCTTTCTGTCCACCGTCGTTTTCTTCCCATCCTATCTGCCTGATTTTTATTGTTGTTGCTGTTGGATTGTTAAGTGTTCAAAACAGAGATGCATTTTGCAGTTGTCAGCTGTTTTGTTGTAGATTCCAAACATGAAAACTCGGAGGCACAACTCTGTTCCTCCGAACAGAAAATTTGAGTTGTTAGGTGAGTTCAGTAGCAGGAGGCCATATCCTTGGGACAAATAACAGGAACATTTTAATCCTATTTCTATTTTAGAAATACTTTTATGAGTTTATCCTTTATTTATGCATGACTTTTTATTTTCTTAAATTTTCATAACCGTCTTCTATGTGATAACCTCATATCAAAGAGCTGATTTCTCTTGTTTGTATTTATTATTTTAGTATAGGTCGCTCGTAAATGTTAGATAATAACAATGGAAGAGAAATTGATCAATTTTCCTTGATAGACCTTGCAGGGTTTGTTTTGAAATTGTGGATATCTGTGCAATTTTGTAAATTGAATGATATATATTTCCTCGGTGCAAGCATTAAAGATATTAATAAGTGGTGATGAGAGATGTTCTGTCGCTGGTTTAAGATGATTGGGGAGGATTTTTTCGCCTCCAGTGGGTATATCTGACCTAATGCTGTGCATTTCCTGATGAAGGTGATTAAAGGCGACTTTCTGAACAGAGGACAGCTTGCTTTTTTAAAAAAAAGAGAGTTTAACCAGAATATTGTAGATTCTCACGTCAAAGCCATTAAACATGGGTTTCTAGAGAGGTAGTTTGAAATTTTATCTTTTGCTCTATCTTATGACTAACTAGAGTCTCTATGAACTCTAAAGTAGTGTCTCTGTAGCCTCAGCCCCTCCCCCAGCCCCGTTATATGCAACATCATGAGGTATTACACTGAGAAAATAATGAGCACGATGAAATCACAGCAGATTCATATTGAGCTGATAGCAAGTGGGGGCTGAAAAAAGGCAATGAAAAGAGCAAGACAATGTTTATTGGAGCGACTGACAGTAGTACGCCTACATCAGTTGGGCACGAACCAGTGCAATCAGTAAAGAAGTTCACCTATCTAGGGTAGTACGATCTGCAGCAACGGTGATGCTGAAGCCGACGTCAACAAAAGGATAGGTAAAGGCTGCAGTGTTTAGACGCATGAACTCGATCTGGATTTCCCAAAGAGTAAGTAGCCGCCTACAGATTCTAACTTTACAATTCTGTGGTGCTACCAACTGCATTGTATACCAGTGAAACCTGGAAAGAAACGGCAAAAACAAAAAGAGGCTGGATGTATCAATGCTCAACAATAGTGCTTACGCAAGATCCTAAAGATCCTCCAAGAAGTCCTAAGGCGTACCCAGTCTAAACCACTGAATGAATGAAGTTTTTTTTGTGCACCGCCTAAAATTTGCTGACCATGTGCTTAGGATGTCCAACTCTCGTCATGCAAAAACAGCCATGACCTGGGCCCCAAAATATGGAAAGTGGAAACACTGTCGGACCAAAACCACCTTGAGAAGGACATACGAAACAGATCTAAAGAGAAGTGGTCTTAGTTGGCAGGAAATGGAAGGAGCTGCTGCAGATCTCTCAGGTTGGAGGATGTTTGCTGTCCACTATCCAACCATGGACAGGAGGAACTAATTCTAAGTCTAAGTCGTGTTGAGCACTTGCATTCAATGCATTCCTATTGCTTCATGGCATTGAAAACGCTTGCATGTAGAATTCTGTCACTTCATATCAGAAGTCATTAAAAAACCAGTTATTTTGCACATTTCAAATTAGCACAATGGTATCTCTGTCGAGAGTTGTCGCAAAGCTTTCAGATGCTGTGAGTCCGACAATTCTTGGCATTCTCAAGTTCTGTAGCACGAATAATTTATTCAAGATTTTATCTATGCAATTTGCATGCAATGCGAGAGATTTACACTTTGTTATAGGACCTACACACTGTCGTCCCTTATTTCTGCTGTTTTTACTTTTGGAAACTCGCTTATCTTGAGTTTCAGAGATTAGCTATTTTCTCTCTGCATAGTGCTGAGTTTCATTCACTCCGATGGTATTACAGAAATGAGTTATCGACCACTTGCGTATATTCTGGGTTAAGGCTTCTCAAAAGTTCTCAAACGTTCGCTCCAACGTTTCTTCGTACTCACAAACATGGCTAGTTTCATTAGATTTTCAAAGGTGCCTATAATATCTGCAAAGTGAAAGTTCCTTCCTTTCTTTCTCCTGTTCTCTTGTTTCGTCTGTTTTAGTCCCCAGTCCCCATTCTGTCTATCCTCCGATTTGCACGCGAAATAACGCGCTTCGGTTTACAAGTTTGCTTCGCAGGTTACGGCTATGACCCAGATTCACGAGACTCTCATGAAATCGAAGAGACACCATATCAAATACTAACAGAGAGGATAGGAAAACTAAATAAGCCAAGATGTCATCTCTATACCCAGATATGTGGTTTAATATCGACAATGGCTACCTAGAAGGCCTTGTACGTGGCTTCCGCTCGGGAATTTTGACGAGAACTGATTATCTGAACCTGATCCAATGTGAAACACTTGAAGGTTCGTTGACAGTCTTTATTTTATTGGATTCCAAAGCCCAGATTTGATTGACAAAGATTGGATGTGATTTACAGCTTCTTTACTATTATGATACATCAAAGGATAATTTTTGCATCGATTTCTTGACAATGTCGAGGGATTCCTATACACGAGACCTACCAGTACGGTAATTTGATAGATCAATCGTTGAACTCATCCAGGTCCAAGTCAAATGCCATATCTAGGTGAAGGTGCTCCACTCTGTAGTATAAATACATTTTTGTGATATTCATATTCGCTAGAGGAGTGATTTTGGAACATATACTGCTTAGTTATATCTTGTAGAATATTGTATTTGACGTACTGTGGAGTTTTTCATCTCTACTCGACTCATGGGAGCAAGCTGCACCCCTTTAGGCCTAAATTGTAACGAGGGACGTCGTGGTCTTGAGGGCACAGAGTAAATGTCACTTCACAAAGTGTTAAATTCTACAGTTTTAAAACTCTAACAAAGCTAATTATTATCTATGTAAATTCATAGCTCTCCAAGGGATCATGTTTTACTTGAATAGTGTGCATAGGTCCTATATGAGACACATCTTACTTGTATATATATAGGACTAGCACCAGGCCTACTGAAGTAGTCTAAGCCCCTCCTAGGTCCTTTGCTACAAGTTCTCATGTAGAATGGTACTGAGCATGCCGAAAGAAGGCTGGGACAATAATAGGCACCTTAACTCATGAGAACATCAAGATCCATACCAGTACAGTATTTCTCTTGTGTTTGGCAGTATAGATGTCCTCCACCTTGTAAGATACTAATGATCTTAAATGTAAAGCTTACTTTGGGAATTCTTAAATTGATGAATATATACTAATTTGAAAATTTCCCAATATCCATATTTAACTACACAGTACTTTTATTGGGCATTGAAGCTGGAACACAGTGCACTTTGCAGGTCTAATGTTTCCAGCCTTCATGTTCCAATACACAAATGCTAACCAAATGGACCACAAGGTGTGTGACTGCAATGCTATCAACTTTTAACACCCCACCCTTTCAAAATTATCTAGTGTGTTTCTTGATGGGCTCTACAGTATTAACAGTGGAATTTTAATTTTGGAATCTTCATTTCTTCTTCTTCTGCCAGAAGATGATGCAGATAGCAGTGAGTGTATTTGTTTTATCCAAGCAAGTGAAATTATGCATAGAACTATAGTAAGCCATCAGAGTAATCTCTGCTAAACCCCCTTCACGATCACTTGGGCACTGTAATGCAGTTTGAATATAGTAAATTTAATCAAAGGGAAACTATTAATGATTATTTCCCATCAAGCCGGTAACATTTGTTTATTGATACCTATGATAAAGTTGATTGTAAAAGGGACATTCCAACCAAATCATTAAAGCAAACATGTATTTATCATTTTTGTCAACCAGATTTGAAACTGCACTTGCAAAGCACTGATTATGGCTCCTTTCTGGCAAATGAAGCTGGGCCCCTTACAGTTTCTGTCATTGATGAGAAACTTAGAGAAAAGCTAGTAATCGAGTTTAATCACCTGAGGAATCAAGCTGTGGAACCACTATCAACATTTATGGATTACATTACGTAAGTATTTTCCAATGTATGTACTTGTTGAAAAGCTGTGGTAGTCCTGTAGCAGCAAAACTTGACCAAGGTAGTTGATATGTCATCTCACATTTTAAGGGCCAGCCTTCACACGTTCAGAAAGGTTTGGTATCTTGCTATGATCCAGAAAGAAGAGTTCATGAATATTATACAGTCTTACATATGATTTTATGTCTGTAAGCATTGATTATATAGAGCAGGTGAATATTACATATCAGCCTATCCCTTAATTTGTGTGTAGCTGGGCTTTTCCCATCTGTTTGTTATGTCACCAACTTTCTATTGTGGTATGCCAGTGGCATCTTCCTGCAGTGGACCAGACTCGACATGATATTCTATCTTTTGTCTTGACAAGATTGTTAATGTTCTTCATCCTCTTCCATCATTAGCTTGAAGAGTCATCACTAACATTACTCATTTGCATTTGTCTTTCATTAGTATGTAGTGCCTACATTTCAAACCCATCTCAATTAGTTCACACTTTTAATGTCACTGACTCCAGACACTCAATCCAACCAAAGCCACCAGATCTTCAGATAATTTTCTCAATTGACCTCTTTCAATAAAAATCTTCCAATAGCATTTCATTTCACATCTATTTGATGATCTTTCTTCATCAACATAATTGAACCATTTCATTCACGAGTACATCTTTACATCATGCCTGCCTAAAAGATGACACTATCTTTAAGTGTTTTGACAGCTTATGTACATCAGTATCATCTAAGATTAAATTGATGATTTAAGTCACTAACTTGTATAAGAAGACCATTTGATTTGAATCATGCTCTGCTCAAGATTCCAGGTTTTGTTTATTTTCTTTCTAGGTATAGTTACATGATTGACAACATCATCTTGCTCATAACAGGAACACTTCACCAACGATCCATATCAGAGCTAGTTTCAAAGTGTCACCCTCTTGGCAAATTTGAAGAGATGACATCAATTAACATTGCAACCACGCCTGCTGATTTGTATAATGCAGTCCTAGTTGATACACCACTTGGTATGTATGAACACAAAGACACCTTATCTTTACTCCCAGTTTCTTTCATAATTCAGCAATGGATGGTAGGATTCTCTGAAACAACTTTTGTACAGTTAGAGTAGCACAGTTTTCTGTCAAAAGAATGCTAATTCATTATTGCCTGATATTCCACTTTTGTGTTTTATCAATGGTACATGGTCCACAGACATTGTGGCTTTAAAGTCCACAGTATATCCCTTGGATAGGTCTACTTTAACTTAGAAGACCTTTGTCTCTTGTTCCCAGTAAAACTCTTTGGAAGTCCCTATATAGATCCAACACTGTATATTCTCCCCTCCCTTGTCATTCCCTCTCTCTCTCATGCAAACTATTAGTTCCTGGCTCCATCATAAGTTACTATACTTTCTCAGACCAATAAGTGAACCAGTAACAAAGCCTGTTTCTGTATATGTGTTTGTGCTCTTCTTAGATATAAGTTGGACACATTCAGGACTGCGAAAGTGTACTGTTATTGGCACTTCATCACACATAAATTTTTGATACATATCTACATATATGAATACCAAGAATAACTTTACAGATAATATTTGTGTATTCATATATATATATATATACCATATATATGTATATAGAAGATAGAATATACTACAGAAAGTACAACTGGATTTGGTGTTTGCATGTGTATATTTATCTGCACGTTTTTGGTACCACGTCAAGAGAAGAAATGTGAAACATCTAGAATAGCAAACATTGGAAATGGCACTTCCTTGGAAGCAAAGAAGAGGTAGATTGTTTGAGAAAGGACATAAAGTATATCAAAGAAATGAAGAACGCTACACAAAATGATCTGGGTGGGAGAGACTGCTGTCTGCTGCAGCATCTTCACATCAATGTATAAGCAGCTACCAGAAAACAAACAAAGAAGAGCGTTTTGGCTATTGCATCAGATGTTGATACATAGTGGTCTTATGTGTTGCCATAAAAATTTAATCCACTGATGAAGTGGTTTCCTCCCTTGCATGGGAATTCCAGCTCTGGCCAAAAACTCATTGTTTTTTGCAATCTAGAGTTGAATGCTTCTCAAGCTGTAAATGAAACTCATACCAACCATAGATATTTGTTGCAGCCCAAGATCTCATCTGGAGCTGAGATTTCATCTCTAGCCATAATTTCATCACAGGCTCATGTAAACAAGGCCTAAAATATTTGGTGTTAACAACTTTGGGATGAGTTATATGATTCACATCAATACTCAAAACTAAAGTACATGTGTAGATAAGCAAATATAAATCATCAGCATACAAACAGTCACAATCACATATAATCAACCAGTAATTATATATATTAACTCAATCCTTAAATATTTACCATCAGTATATTCACAAATCCATGTGGTATACTCAAAATAGTACCTTTACTCATGAAAAAAAGCTTAATCAGCATAATGTTTTTAAGTATGGGGCATGAGATGATTTATTCTTACTACATCATAAATAGCACTAAGTACTTCTTGCCCATGATCCATTTTTGTTTCTAGCCCATCCTGTAACAAAGTCACAAGAGATTCAACTTCTTTGTGCATGAATCTATATCTTTTATAAGTTGCTTGACATTCCCTTGTGATCAGTGTCATACAAAAATCAATGAAGTTGGCCATGCTTGGAACTCATGAGGCTTGATCTGTGATTGTATTATATCTAAGTATACTATTGCTTATCAGTCTATGTAAAAACACAGATTTTCCCTTCATAACATATATCAGGCTAAGATAGATAGATCCATTTCTATGTAGCTAAGGTAGACTGAGAGGTAGATTGTTTTTTACATCTGACCCAAGCAAATTTGCTAAGTATCATAATGTATTAAATCAAATGAATGCCAGATATAGAAGGACATATCTCATACAGCCTACAGTACATTTTTCTTCTTTTAAAGTTTTCTTTAAGTTTTTCATTTTTCATGAAGTCAGACAAGCACATGTTCATGGGACTTGAGCATAGAGCACTTTAAGATTGAATGCTCATCCTTCAACACCAATGGACGATTCTGGGATCAAACTAAGACCCTCTTAAATAGAAGGCCAGGGACTTATCCACTAGGCCACAGTGGCAACTACAGTACATCTTATTATATTCTTCATCCTTAATCCTTACAATTGAGAGGAGGTTTCTTATCATTTAGTAACATTGTTAATGAGAGTGCTACAGCAAGAGAACACTTAGGTGATGATGTCATAAAACCATTATCAAGGAATGCCTTTTGTTAAATTGCAGTGGTAATAAAGAGCCCATATGCAAAATATCATGCCAAACACTTATTCCAGTTATGAGTAATGACCATTTAAATCTGCAAAAGGCCTTAAGAAAATATAGACTAAGTAAATAGTTTTACTCATGTTGTGAGATTTTGAACCGGGTTCCAATCTCATGGATATTAGTGGAATGTTTTTAAATTTGAGAGGCCATATCAGCACATATGGTAGTTATCATTTGTGAATTATGACTATCTTTATCAAGTCTAGTGAGTGGAATTTTATAAAACTTTTTTCATATAACTATGTCATCACACTTGATGTAGTATGAGCAATAACAGTGGTCATGTTATTGCTGAAGGAGCCTCAACCCATGAGCTTTCATAGAGTGCCCTTTGATAGCTTCTGAGTACTGACAATGTTTTGCTCTTAATTCAGTTGTGTTTATTGTTCAACTAATTAAACTCTTGCTGCCATTATATGTAGCTTCTGGACATAACTGTTGCTATGCAAATGTGATCATTTTTGGACAATTGCTTTTGCAACAGGAGTGTAAGGAGCTTAGGCTCTTTATAATGAATAGATAACTGTGAGCATTTGAGTTATCAATCATTGATACATGGGTAGTGACTAAAGGGGCATTTTACTAACCCTTTCAATTTAACTCTCACATTTTTGTGTGTTTCGTTGTAAACAGAGTTGATGATAGCAGCTTTTATGTACACTCTATGAATGTACTATTTCACTGGTACATGCCAAATATTCTATCATAAACCTGTTCAGTTGCGAGTTGATAATGTTTATATCCTATGAGCTGATGTTACTTGACTTTTTCATTCAATGTCTGCTACCTTCTACTAAAGTTTTAATTTACAATTGTTTGCAGCACCATTTTTTGTTGACTGTATATCTGAGCAAGATTTAGATGAAATGAATATTGAAATCATCAGAAACACACTGTACAGGGTAATTCATTTTACATTTCTTTATATTTTGTGCTTTTAATTATACAGTTCACATAAAAATTAGTATTTGACAGGAAGAAGCTGGTAATTTTTTTAATATATTCCTATAGTATGTCATTTACATTGTGCTCCACTTTCAATATTTTAGTGGCGTATTGTGCTGCATTATTACACTGTACATAAATAACCAGTAAATCATAAGAGACTTTGTTGAATCAAGGTTTGATAGATTTACCAAACTGGTATGTCTTTGGTATGGCTTGAGGATTGAAAACGTAGACCCATGAAGATATTTGTTATGATTATGCCTGTCAAGACATGTATGTAAAGGCAGAGAATGACCCTATTGAATGCCAACAGAGCCAGGAAAATGTGGAACTTCATAAGAATACAGCCAAGTTAGTAGGGTATATGTTTTTGTATATAGCTGTGCCAGAAGTACATTTTAACTTTGCTAGACTTATATTTATGTAACTGTGAAACTTTATGGTTTCATCCCACTGTATTGCCCATTAACAAAATCAATATTCTCCCTCTCTATGCATAACCTCAGACACCTGTAAATATGTTCAGTGAAAATGATTACAAAAAACATATTGTAAGGACCTGATTACACAGTTGCTTAGCCACCAGGAAAATGTAGGGACTGCATAAAGGTTAAGTACACGTATTTTCACTTAAAATCTGGTTAGCAACAACTCAGAAATTAAAACAGTTAAATTTATTTGGGGCCTAGACACCCTTGCTCACTGCCCCTAGTGGCGAGGCATCACTTCTAATGTAAAACTATGCATCTGATTGTGCTTGAGTTTGCAATGCATTGTAACTTTATCCTCTTCTGTTGTTTCAGTCATACTTAGAAGCGTTCTACAAATTCTGTGACTCGCTTGGAGGAGCAACTGCTGACGTCATGTGCCCGATATTGCAGGTAAAGTAAGGTATTGGACCTTCACGTCCATGCTATAACATCAGGGAGCAACGCTTCTTTTGAAAATTGATGAATTCAATGTTAGTTCGAAACGTTAGTTTGTGGTAGGTTACATTCAGTTTAGTAGCGAATTCCAAAGCGTTTTGTCTGAAACTGCTCACAGCAAGTTGTATGGTGAATGAGAAAAAACGCGCAAATAATGTTTATAGCGATAGACGAGGTTTGTAACACACAGTCACAGAATACAGAAAAACAAATAGGACACTACTGTATTTTGTTCATATGATGTTTCTTAAAGAGTTTACTAATTGAACTCCTGTAACTTCGCTTGTATTGCGACGCTAAATTTTAAATTACCAGTAGCGGCTTTACTTCTTGGGTGAGGTGTTGCAAATCGTATTTGTCATACCAATGTCTTAAAACGCCGGAAAGGGGTTCTTTATTGCTCACAGGCAAATCGGTTTTGACCAAAGCTCATTAGCGTTCAACGTACCTTACTTACGTCGAATAGACTGGAAATCTATAAAAACTTCTTTGACGATTCGACGTGTTGTTATTACTACAGTTAGCAGCACAGCGTATCCTGATGGCTTTTGTTTCTTGCGTACTTTCCGGGGCATGTTATTGCGATTTGTAGTATCACGTTCGACACTAAGTTTCCGCTCCTTTGGAAGTGAATCATTTACATTTAGTAAATTTATAGAGCGTTTGTAGGTACTGATTGCAGTATTGATCAATATATTGACGAGATGAAAATCAGTTGATATTTATTCCCGAAATGACAATATTTTTTGGAAATGCTCCATAACCTGTTGTGGTAGCCGCACGAATACGGAATGTAGTTGGCAAGGGCATGTTCTAGGGAGTATACAAAATCTAGAAACACAGTTTTTGCTAGAGAGATTAGTAGCTCGTATTTCACATGAATGAATCTTACTGTTACAACTGACGTCGCCGATGGCTCATGATTGATGGTTGATAAGTATTTAAATACCTTATTTTATCTTCTAGTTCGAAGCAGACCGTCGTGCATTTATGATCACCATCAACTCGTTTGGAACTGAGTTGAGCAAGGATGACCGAGCGAAACTATATCCATTATGTGGCAAATTGCACCCAGATGGACTAGCAAAATTGGCTAGAACTGATGACTATGAACAAGTCCGTCAAGTTGCTGAGTACTTTGCTGTAAGTGCATCCTTGCGGTTTCCTTTTTGTTGGTGTTGTGGTTGCCTTTTTCTTTTTGCTTTTTAAACAAACTTCGATAATTTAGATTCAAATGCAACAGCAGTTGTAAGTTACCAGAACTGTAAATTATACTGTTTACTGTTTGCCTTAATTTTCGACTTACGCTCTTGCCGGTATGGGATTTTCTAACAGTTAAAACAGTAATTCCGAAGCTATGAAAACGACTACCACTCAAGACATGATAAATATCTGCCTTAAATGGCATCAACTGAGTCGACAAGCGTCAGAATATGTATAACAATAACATTTTTGTAACAGCGTTGTCATCTATTCATTCTTTAGCTTTAGAGACGAGATGATTCTGTTAGCCTTTGGTCATTTGTTATTACTCGTCTAGCAGATGAAATACCGGCAATAACAACAGCCAGAACGTAAATGTTGAAAAGAGAATACTAGTAATGATGACAATAATAATAATAATGATAATAATGATAATAATAAATAAAAATAATAATAAGAAGAAGAAGGAGAAAAGAGTGGTATTCATTGTTTAAGCCAGCATGATAATTGTTGCTGCCATCAAGAGAAACCATGTTTTTACATGTATTTTGTTAAAAGGTAATAAGCAGATTAGAAGAATTAAAAGTCAAAATGATGCAACTCTAAAAATCCATTAAAGAATTAAAATCAGTAAGTAGTTTTTTCATGCATTTCCAAATGCATTTTGCCCCTTTGGTTGCCAAACCGAAGTGTAGCATTATACTGAAGATATCTGGGGCCAACGATTATTTTCTTCTTCGTCACTTCGTCGCGTGGATTTAGTCCGTCGTGAGTATGGCGGTGATTCAGTAGACATATAGAGATTATCTCTGCTTCCTGAACACTTCTGCAAACCCTACAGACATTAGCGTCAGTAGCAAAACTTAAACAAATATGAAAAAACATAGAGTAAGCACCATTCTTGGAAGAATCACAGATGTATACTCCAAGCATCAAGGCTAAAAATAGACATATTCGAGTGATCCAACTCATTGTAGTTGTTGATGAAATACCATGTTATAATAAGCGCTGTAGATACAGATATGTCTTAGAACTGTCTTTATAAAGGTCAAAATCAATCCATAAAGATTCCATTCCCGATTTTAGACTAACACGATTTTAGGCTAAGACTATGACCCTTTCAAACATTTGGTACCGCGCGTGCTTGTTGCCGAGTTGCAGCCTTCTCAATCCGCGATTATTTTAGCCATTTTATTCAAGACCCAAGTGAAGGGTACAAAGGAATGACACTCCCCAAGTGTATCTTGCGAGATTCTTCTTACTGTGACGATTTTCAATCACGAGAGTTATCCCAGTAGAGCTGTGTTCATCTATGTAGAATCCGTTGTGTGTCAGTCATTGCCTTTGCTGGCCTTCTTTTGGAAACTTAGCAGACTTTTCAGTGGATATAACATCAATTTATGTTTTACTATGTGTGAAACGTACAAACATGTAATGCAGTGTGTGAAAAACACATACATGTAATCCAATGTGTGAAAAACATATACATGTAATGCAATTTGTG
>JAAAKL020000440.1:0-39824 GCA_010016065.2 Carybdea cf. marsupialis auct. non (Linnaeus, 1758)
TTTTGAAAACGACTGTTTAAGGTCAATACTAGGCAAGACGCTACTCGATAGAGTCAAAGTAGAGACACTGAGAAAAGAGCTTGGTGTTAAAAGAAATACTTTTGAGTTCATAAAGAAACGAAGACTGAACTGGTTTGGCCATGTTGCAAGGAGAGGGGAGGATAGTTATCTATACCGTGCATACAAAGATGATTTCCCAAGTACACGGCTCCGTGGAAGACCTCCAAAGAGATGGATTGACCAGCCACGAGAGGACACTGGGCTACCTCCCTTAACACTTGAACGCAAAGCAACAGGAAGAGATGTGCGGATGAAGTTTGTGCAAAAGAAGTGTGCGAAGATCTCATTAGGATTACGCAAATACGTCAAAGAAGTCAAGACATGAATTAGGTCACAAAGAATCGAATCGCCTATTTGAAATAGCGATTTGTATAGAAAGTCTCCACTACCAGTTTCAGATATATCCACACCAAGTCTCCACTACCAGTTTCAGATATATCCACACGATGGATTTTGTTCCAAAATGATGCAATATTTGTTGCATACTGTTTAAGTCGGTTGATATGGTCCTAGGAAAATACAGAATAGAACATTATAGATGAGGGTGTTGCAACAGTGTTTTAAGTTCCCTCTATTTTTCTGATTTATTTTATTGAGGCATTGAACCAATCAGAAATTACTGAAGTTAATTGTGGTAATAAAGGCGATTAGCTACAGACCAGAAATGTAGACGAAAAGATACTTTTTTCTCTCACAATGTCAGTGACTCATGTAACAAATTCTGGAACATACTGACAAGAGCAGAAACCTGTGCCTGAAGTCAATCCATCGGACAGTAGGAGTGCAGCGTACCTTTGTTGTGCCCATGCTAGTTGATGTCTGCATGGTGATCCCGCTACAACGAATTACCGTCAGTCTTGTTTTCTTTTTCCTCTACTCCCAGTTTGCTTAACATTCTAAATGTCAATACGCAAATGACAGATGCTAACTTACGACAACGATAGATAATGCTTTAAGAGGAGTAAGTGTTGAAGGCGCAACAATATTTCTCGACCCCGAAATAAGCCCTAGTGTATTGAGTCGGGACTCACAAGCCCCTATTGTTGATTTTATGGTAGTGTCCTTGCTGTCTCTCCACTACCCTAAGCTCTGTGAGATATTTCCACAGCTTTGGTAACATCTTATAGCTTACGGCACCAGTTTAATTCCATAGTAATCGACCATTCTCTTAATTATTTCCTTGCTTTCAATTTACAATAACAACACCAAGTCATCTTTAACTCTTTGATATCAGTAGAGAACAATCTTTCGAAAACAAGATGAACTATGCACTATATAGAGTAATAGTTTACAGCTCCTTTGTGACTCTTTTCTCCTATCGCCTATCAAATGTAAAGGATATCTTTCGTATCCTTCGGGTTTAGTGTGATTCAAATCCCTCACCAACCATTAAATTTCAAGCTTTCAATTAGTGCATCAACGAAATATAATTTTCTGAAATTGGAGCACTGCTCGCATTAGTGCCGTATTGAATAACACCAGTTTTGAGGTACCAAGTTGGCCATTTTCAACACTAGGTATTTAAACGAAGGTACTGCATTAAGAATATTTTCTACGAAGAGGAGCGACAAAATAGCAATAAGTCTGTATCAATAAAGTCTCTTAACTATTAGAATAAAATTCTTTTAAAATAAAATGCAATTAATAAGTACAATATTAAAAATTAATGATAATGTTCATCTAGAGCCGAGGTGTTCTTAGAACTGAGGAGGCTTGGGTGGGATAATTGTAGAGTTAATCACTACTCCTCTTTTCCGTGTTTTTGCACATCCCACGAAAGTTGCTTGCATTTTTTGTGACTTGAAGTCAACATGTTAGCTGTGCTAGTTTTTACCTTCATGCTCCTGTAAAGAAACTCTTCAAGATGAACTCATATATTCAATTTTTATAACTTCTCGTAGTTCGTTGGTGAAGACGGATCAGATCTCTTCCAGTAAAGAATGCCTTCATTGCTTTTGCGTGGTGATTAACTTTTAGGAAATCTTACGAGATTTTACAACGAGTCACGAAACGAACTCTGAATGAGTGGCGTTCATTCTCATCTCTTCCAAAAGCCATTGTAATATTCATTGCTGGAATGTTAATCAGTTTATATACTTATACGTTTTATGACGTTCATTGGAGAATCTAGCAGCCGTAGACATAGATCCTAGAAGATCAGCAATTACCATGTAAAGGCATTGTGGGAGCCATTGCCTCCTTGTGTTTGATATATCACGGATCTGTTTATTATCTAAAAAGGTTTTTTGTTGTGTACTTCCAATGCAATGTGAAAACAGTAATTTTCAGTAATCATGTATTTCATAACACATATTGGATTTCTCAGTATTCATGCTGCCCTGTGAAAGCTTTGAATCATGACATTTTGTTGAGTAATAGCTTGATGTTGATATCTATATCTTGATTGTTATATTTTTAGACACCATCAAAATAGAGAGCGACGAGAGTCTCTAAGTTTGAATATCTGTATCTTTTATATGCTCTTTATGCTCTATATGCTCCATATGCTGTATATGCTGTGTATGATTGGTGTGCTATATAATATATGCTCTATGCTTTATATGCTCTATATACTCTGTATGCCCTATATACTCTATATGTTCTATAATAGGCCTACTTGCTCCATATGATCTATATACTCAGATAAACTTTTCGTTTATCATCATTACACAGATGAAGAGGGTAAAAAAGTGGAAATTTGTCACAACCCAGATTCAAACTCAGGACTCAAGTTGTTGCATCGTATTTCTCTACTAACTGAGCTATGGCGACCCGATGATCATACATTTCATTTTCTCTAGTCGCATCGTTAGTTCCCTATCATATATCGGTTGAAATCAATCTCCAACTGTAACACAAAATCCGACCTCCAAATTTAATAGGTAAAGATTCGAGGAAAACTGTAGCGATAGGGCCTACATGTAGCTTTAATCACAAGCATAAAAAACAAGAATCACGGAGGACATCATCTTATATTTTTCAAATAGTTAGCTCAGCCATGTTTGCTTCTCGCGTTGAAATCTTCATCGATTTTGTCAAAGACCATAATTGCAGCATGTCTTTGCTCGTTGCAGTGTTTATCATGTTTTCCTTTAAAAACGTTAATAACGTATCCAAAGTAATGTTACCAAAATATTTTTCTCCTTTATTAGCCTTGGCAAAATCATTTTAAGATCGTTGTCAAGTGTCTGGAGAAATTTAGACCCCATGTTTTCTTTACCCGACATGCATGGACATGGAGTTGTGTACTGTCAGTCAGGGGGTAGATGTAGACTCTTTTAAAATAGAGAAATTCTCTGCCAGCTTCCCAAACATGCCCTATTGCTCTCCCATTACCTACGTGATTATTGTGACCCCCTGTCATGACAACCTTTGATCTTGTTCTTGAAGGACTTCCTAAGTGATCGAGATATCAAACAGGGCAGCACAATAGTGAAGGTATGGTTCCCACTTGAAGCGATAGTTGGAAAGATTCTTTCGACAAAATGTTTAATGATACAATAGAATAATGATAGTTCCATTGTTAAATAACGCAGCAGCAAAACAGCAATAGGATCTGCAGGATATTATATAAACACTCAATACCAATTCAAAACATGTCTGAGTTATAAGTCATGTGCAGTAGCTTTCGTTCAACGCTGTACACACTTTCGTTCCCTTTCTCAGTCAACGTATCGAGAAGTGTTGCTTTACTCGATAAATCAAAGCGTAGTTAAATAGCATTGGCCAGCCTTCTTAAACTGGGGTGTTTGCTGGGGGAGGAAAGGCAAACTTTATCAAGAGAGCTTGACTTCAATCTAAAGGAAACTTATCCTCAAGACAAGCCACAATTTGATGTCACATTTGGGAAAGGCACGAGGTAGCCTTGTCGAAAAAGAAGGGACATCCAGCCGCGTCCGTTGTCACGCTACTGGGTACGGGTTTCGATCCTACTGGCCACAAGCGACCGGGCTCTGGAACCCCACCATATACTGTCAGTCGTCTGTTAAGCGAGTTTCTTTGGTTCAGGCTTACCTGATGCGAGGTGCCCACTTGGTCCACAGTGTAACAACTTGCACTTTCACTTGCTCCTGCAATCAAATTTGAAGGCATCCTTTACTTGTGTACATCTCCATTGATTCTTTCTAAGGATGATCAGCAACACACAGAAATTTGTTAAAATTTTCAATATTCACATGTTTTAACACAATTAACAAAGACATGAGAAAAGAAAAAACGTAGGTAATGAGATCCTAGTAGTTTGCAACAGAAAGCTGTGCCGTGATCTCTATCCCTACACCCCCTCCCTCCCCTAAACGATATTCAGCTACTACTGCTCTACAATGCAAGGTCTATCAGCCCCTTCGGCTCTCCTTTTGCTAATGGCAACAAATAATCATAATCTACCTCAATGAATTGTTTAACCTGCGAGTGGCGCATGTCGTTATTGAAAACTCTGTGGCATGCTTCAAGACAACAGTTACTGTCGTTATAGTATAAGCTGGGTTCAATAGACTTTTTAGATCCTTAGTTGAGACTTTCTAGGGAAATATTTCGCACTGTACAGCATTTTAGCCTTACTTTATACACGAAGATGTTAGTTTTACTGATGGACTCAACAGCTGACTGACATCTACAACTAGGAACTAAGGAAAAAACAATTATAGATTGAAGAAAATAATGAAGGCCGTTTAATCCAGTAGAAATCAACCCATAACTTTTTGGAGAGCTTATGCGGGATTGGTCAAGAGAAACAAAGAGGAACTACTTTTTAAACCTTCCTTGGTCTTTTTAGCTTAGTGGTCCGAGGGCCCGTCCCCACAAGTACTCCTACAAATTTTGTCACACCGGTCTGTGCGTATTGGTCTTTGTGTTTCCTCAAACAAACTTTGATAATAAGAACAACAACTGCAAATTATTTCTAAAATAGGAAAAGTGCCCTCCCCCTCCCAAGGCAGTTAGTTATTTGTACTATATGTACTATACTATACATACATCAATAGAGAAGGTCAAAATGGTGTAGAATGAGAGTACATAACTCTATGTCACCCTTATCGAAAGTTATGGCCATGATAATAGTCCGATACAAAGCCATTACGCCATGTTTCGACCCTCACTCCACTCGTCGTGCTCTATTGATATATGTCTAAAATAGGATATATATAGACATAGATAAATATAGTTGCTATCACTAACCGCCTGAAGTTAATGCTAATCTGTTTTTTAATTTTATTCAATCTGCTACATGGAATAACCCCTTAGGTAGAATAAAGAAGGCCATACATGTTATATAAAACAAACAGGGTTACTTTAATTGCTTTGTAATTTTGAGATAGAAAGCATGACCAAATTGTGACTTGCCAAACAAGACAATACGGATTTCTTGTCGTCCTTTCCTAAAGTTTTGTGTTATTAAATAGACTCGCAAATCTCGTTATTGCAATGCAGAAAAAATTTGTTTTGGCCCTGACTAATATGATTTAGCTCTCTTTAATCCTTGTTAGATTACTGGGTACATCTTATGGTTCGTAAACCAATAGAAATCGACACCTAGAAGCTGTTCAAATGACTAAAGCTGACATGACAGACGGCAAATTCCATCTTGTCATTACTTTAAGAAAAAAGCTTAAGTACAGACAAAAGCATAACCACGGCTGTTTTAGAGTTCCAGCATGACGTCTCCAAACATCTAAATGTCAATCGTTGAAATGTAAGAAAAAATAGCTATTCTTTTTTTAAAAAAATTGCACGAATAAGGTTAATTCGGCACGATGATCTTGTGCGTTTGAGCCGAAGTGGGCTCGGAGGGGGGGTTGCAATCCCTAAAGACTATCATCAGCTGTCGAGGAAGAGGCGCGCACGTCACGTTTATTTTTCCTAAAAGTACGAGGTATTCATTTTGTGCTATCGAAATCATTTTAATGCTGGCATATTATTTTTCAATTTCCTTCAACTGGACGTTAAGTATATGTATGTTAAATATTTTGTTATTGAAAATTCATTAGGAGACCTTACTATTTTCAGCATAGCACATTCTGTCATCTACGATATTTCAGACATCGTTAATCACCGCTTTACATTCAAAAAATTATCCATCTGTAGGATTACAGTTATGGTATAAAATATCAGAAAACGTTTAGCAGTTTAATCTAAAAAGTAACCTTTCTCAATGATGTACAGTTCTTTACAACAAGCAGATGTATGAGCTACGATTGAGCTTGTATACAGTGTGATGTTCTGTCTAGCTGAGGCTATTATACGGCCAGCTCACTGTACGTTCGACAAGAGTTGCCGATGTTTGTAAACCAGAACGTGTGCAGCCTTTGAGATAGTCACAGCCATGTAAATGCTGTTCTGATCTTTTTATTTTGAATTGTTTTGATTTCTGTGACATTATCAGCACCAAACAACTTTTTTGTTTTGACCAGTGATACTCTTAAGCAGCTCACGTTTGGTTCAATTCATGGACAAAATAATGACTTGTATATTTTACTCAATCAAATATCTACAGTCGTGATATAAAAAGACAATAGAAGAACTTTTGAAATAACTTACTTTATATATGACTCCACTGTTGAGCGGAATCAAAATACAATATCTTAGCTGAACGTGAAAATATTCAGTACAACTTAGTTTCTTGATGTATTATCAGCCATTATTGTTGCTACCTTCGTCTTAACAAAAGTAGGAACATGTCATTTTCATTTATTTAGAAAGGCATCATCTACGTAGATAGTGCTCATGGTTTTGTGCAAGAAGTAGTGTCATCGCTTACTGGCAGCGTGCCACCGTGACAAGCGGCTAAGATCTGCTCTCATCATTCAAGCATTCGCACGCCTTGACAGTCTATCGCTCCTTGTTTCCAATCCCCTTTTAGTAACAGTGGTTTTTATTACTTGTACGTTTTGTTCATTATATCAAGGCAAGGCTGTGCTAAGGAGTGGAGATTACGCAACTCTGTCCCACTATTTCAAATATTTATATTATCGATTGCTCTAAATTTCATACGAAACGTTGAGATGTGTGTAGATTAGATATTTTGATCCTATGTTTGTGATGAGACAAATTTTTAACATATGTAATGGTATATGCGGCTTGTAGTGGAAGTCACCATGATTTTGCGAGGATGATTTTAGATGGAAATTCTCAGTGACCGTGAACATTTTATTTTATTTTCTTGAATAAACTGACTTGAAATTGTTATTGTTAAGAGGGCGTCTATGTATGCAGTACAAAAATACCATCTAACCATGTAACTGTGTAAGGAAAGATGGGGACCTGGACAAGCGGGCAAACTAAATGAAACTCTGAACACAAAGATTTGAATCCACTGGATACCTCTGCTTTACAAATCTTTCTTTTAACAGCCTGTGAAACAGTTCTCCAAGTTTCAAGCCTAAGGATGAGGTTTCATGTATTCAGAGCCATACATAAGAGCCTCTAGCTTGTCCGTGAATGTCTTTCAGCCTTAATATGGCGTTATTTGTTAGCACCACCACAACAACAATAGAGAAAAGAGGTGAACTATAAGATTTAAGGTTTAAAATATTTCTTCTAAACGTCATGACTTAAAAAGATGAAACAGATGAAATGGACTGAAATTTATAAAGTAAGGAAGAACCCATAGTGATTGACTACAAGACGCGAACGAGGACTTAAACAATGCTGGAAAGAGACTATGTTCCACATAAATACTATTTGATTTGAAAAGATACTAAAAAAGGAAATGATTTTGCAGGAGAAAGTTTTGTTTCAATCTCTTTTTCAATAGATAAAGTTTCTAAGATTGCAGTCAGAGCATACGTCCTACAACTGAGTGAACGTTAACATTTGCCATCATCTTTGCGTGTTGTTAAGAGTTATGAGATTTGAGACAGATACCCTGACTGGTTTGGTCAAACTTGTAGACGGTATTCTTAGGTACACAGGATTGGATTCAAGGTCATGACTGCAAAGGATCTTGTGGTTAATTTGCTAGCTCTACAAAACCTTATTTTCTTTGCCTGAAGGCTGAGATTTGGTAAAAACTCAATTTTGTCTTTAGCACTAAAAGGTCAGTCAGCTGATATTACTACATACCCAGTGTTGCCAGATTTCAAGATGTTGCTTTTAACACTTCCTTGTTTCTAATCTGATTGAAGGTCTGATCCTAACTATAAAATGTCCTATGATGGTATTCTGCAGATTTTTACTGGAAGATAATAATAATTTAATAAAAATAATTTAATGGACAATAAACTTTCGTGCAGATTAAAACTTACTTTTCTTTGAACTCAACCAAACATAACGTTGATAAGACCACATATCCTTTCACAACAACATTATGTGGTATGAACTTAAGAGATAGATTGTATCCATTCTTTCGTGTCTGCATGAAATTTTATACCTGAAATACCTTTTCAAATGTAGCTTTTACTTTTTAAATTTAGCTTCTAAGCTTTTTGCTTTCGAAAAGCCCCTCTAACTAAGAGTACTGATCATGAGTTTTTCCATTGAAGAGATATTGCACAATAGCTTGTAATGTCGCTATTCCGATTCAAACCCAGCACCTGAGTATTCGCCGCGTTTTCCTCTACCAACCGAGATATTGGGACCAAAGACCTCTAAAAAAGACTGGATCGAGCTTATTGTTATTTCCAACAGCGAAGAACAGTGGTCGCGTATACTAGCCCCCAAAAAGTTAAAATTGCTTGCGTGATTTGGACTAAATTGGCGTTCAACGACAGACCTCGCTTTGAAACGGAGGAAATTCAATCCAATGATTTTAGAGCTCGTTGATTGGGACCCAATAACAACATACTTCAGTTTTTCTAGTACCCGCATTATCACCCATTCCTCCACCAGTAGACATTAACATTTTCGCACTAGGCAATTTTGGATACTAATAATCAGTTTTTTCTACCAGGTCCACTATTTTTCCATTTTTTATCAATCTAAGCTTTCTTCATATTTAATTGTTTTATCAATATTTAATCCATATAAACACTTGATTTGAGGCAGGCATTTTTGCTATTTTCTATTTTTCAGCAATCTAAGTTTTCTACTTATTTCGTTAAACACTCGATTTGAGACAGACGATTTGGCATCTGAAGCGAATCTTGTAGGGGTGGGCCGTAAAATTCACGTTTTTAAGACCAAAAATTCAAGACCATAAGCACAGATTTCTTACCCTCTACATAGAAGCTAACATATTTAACGTATAACGATCGTGGCAAAACTATCCTTTTCCACATAATTTACAAGAGATCCTCTCTTTTATTGTACGAGCATTATCTACTCTGGTATAATGTACCCTTAAGCAATCATACCCGTGCAGGCAGTTTATTAAATGAGTGCAACACAATCCGACAAAGGAAGTATATCCTTATCAAACGATCGCTAGAAATCATGGCCGCTCTGACGACATTTCCTTGGAGTTCAGTGTAACTCTATCTCGAGATCAAAATTCAAATCTAGTCGTCCAATGATAGACTGACTGTTGACTTAATTCAGTTCTGGTTAAATGACAAATCTACATAAACTGAACGCTCTCATGAAAACCACACTTTAACCACAAGCATGCTCTTTCGTTTTATTACACAAAAGGAAGCTCTGATCGTGGATTGTTCAGCATAAACGTGTCACTGGTTACATAGCTACGGTAACCCATCGATAAAGAACACCGCGTTTATGTTTGTAAACATGTTGCAAAAAACATCTGGTGTATGAAAATCAGGTCAACGTTGTTGTGACTTGACATGGCATAGCATTAACTACTTTGAGTGACATTCCCTACCTGTAGTTGCAATGTTTACAGTAGATGAGTGATTGCAGACGTTTGTTGTCCACTTTTTATTTGTTCACGTCTCATTCACGTCTGTGTATAACAAGAAAAAAGTTTGAGTCCAAATGTGCTCGTAAAGTTTCGTGGCTTGTTAGAAAAGATTCCATTTTTTCCCGTTCTGTCTAGGTACATACAATGTCATGCAACGTCAAGGAAACTATGGACAGCATAAGCACTGGAGAGACAGCTGAAAACACCTTAAGAAAGGAGGAAGGTTACATTCGTCACCGCTAAAGGAAGATACATTGTCATGGCATATGAGTTTTGTTAAAGAGAAGAAAATTATAGGGAAGACAGACAAAATGCAAGGGACTTGTAATCATTCCTTGTAACTGCGGATTGTTTAATTACTCGCGCTGAACTACCAGAGATCATACGCTGATCCGTGCAATATAACATGACAGTGGTCAGAAGTGTATTACAATTATGGATAAGCATTAGTTAAGATAATTAAGATAATGCAGAGCAGTGGTAATATAACAAAATGAAAAAGAAATGTAAATTAGTGAAGCACGAAAAGGGCAGAAGATTTCTATTGAGGATTCCCGCCGTCTTTCAATAGCATAATCCACCTCTCATTCTTGCGATATCAAGCCCTGATAGAACATAAATTCTACCCTTCTTCTATTCTCCTATAGCTTGAATTCTCCAAATTGTTTCATAATTTACGCACTGCTGTAGTTGGTTAATGTGGTCTTTTCAAACCTGTAATGTTAATGTTCTACGAAGGGTTAGAGGCCGATTGTTTCAAATCATGCTTTGTATACAGTTTTAAGCGCAAAGTGATGATGTATCCTTGTGGCTACTTGTTCAGATCGGAGAGACTTCGAGCCCGTAAAAGTAAAAGTAATCACATCATTCTGTTCAAAAGACAACATATTAAAATGAGTAAAACCTAAAAAGGTGTGTTTTTTAGAGTTTACAACTCCAAACCTGGTTTCAGAGACAGGGTATTACAGGAAGGCACTATCTCACAGTTCGAGCACCCTCTTTTTTGACCGTAGTTTGATGTGATAGGGTCCCTCCTTGTGGAAATGATATTATGGTACCAGTGTCAGCTGTTACGCTCTGAGACTTTTCGTAGCTGTTCAGCTAGATTCAGCATAATATACTGCAAATTTCTTGATTTCAGAGTGCAGAAAATTATTCTTTTGTGCACTCATACATATATTGAGGATTACTTCATCACTCATAAATAAGTATATAACATTAACCCTATTTCTATTGCCCATAATAGCAATCCCTCTCTACACATCAATACCCTTTCACATATATCATGGTACAAGTTTGCACTGTACCTATCTTGTCTGCGAAGACATTGATATTTTCAACCCTTTTATCATCTCTAAGTTTTCTGATACTCTAATGAACCACAGTTGTACTTCAGAGGAGCCAAAATGTAGGAAAAGGTTATATTTTTATATCTTACGATGAACGCTTACGTAATGTTATGTACAATAAATGCCTCTTATCCAACGGATTCAACGGATTTCGATTGCCACTTGAAAGATACATGCTAATATGGATATGCGGGGAAGCGCAACCTATGGTTGATGCCTAAGCCACATTTAGCAATTATCATACATTTTCATTGTAGCAGCGAGCAAAACACATTACAGTTAAGAAATGTCTTTCTTATTGTTTACATCTAGTTTCTCTGTATCGTCTTTGTCATGTTGTACCTCTAAATGCGCCTGTTGAATGAGATACGGATAAGCGACGGTTGTAATCGGGGCCGCAGCTAGCAGGGGCGGCAAGGGGTAAGTGTTTCCTAATCTCAGTCTCTAAATGTTTTGGCCGCCCTTGAATATTACCGTCAGTTTCCTTTATTAGAGGTAAGTGCTGTAACTTAGTTACTTGGCACAAATCCGCATAGGCTACATAGACCAATGACAAACAAGGATTTTACGCTTGGCAACAAAATTTCGTGAACCAGATAGATAGTGCAGTGTACCCGGCGTATCAAAGCCTCTTCCTTTGCTCCCAAAATAAACATTTCTAGCTATGGCCGTGCTAATGTATAGAAAACTAAAGATTGTGACCTGCAAATAAAAGAAAGCGATGATAAAAGGCCCTTATCGTATCGGTTGGTTAATCAAGAGATAGTTTATCGAGAAGTAGCTAATCGAGGAAGCACTTGAAATACTGATATGAGTTAAATGACTCGACAGCTAATGATATAAACGGAGTTAGAGTTAGGAGAGATGAGTTACTAAGCTCCAGGAATACACTCCTTCTGAACTGTGGTAGCTAATGTTTACAGCGATTTCTGTCAATTATCTATGCATCGTTTATTTATCCTAGTCATATTACATGATGCCCTCTGTAGTATTTTGCACTTTTCAAAACAGTTCTATTCCTTTCCGTTTCGAACGAAAGCGAACGTAGATGTTGTGAGGTGGTCTTCGATTGTATGACTATTTCAGTAAAGCATAACAAATTTAAAAGTAAAGAGTGCAAAAATGATATTTGTATCAAGTTATTGTTGCTCGTCAAGGATTCCTGTCATTCACTAGTCTAATAAACCAACGTTCGAAATACTCTTGTATTAAATAGTCACCCTTAAGCTATCAATTGATCACGTGCTCATCAGAATTATACAGTAGTTCTGTAATGTCAATGGAGAAAATACATTTTGTCATAAGAGTGTACGATAGACCTACTGTCAGATATGATAACAATCTATTCATCAAAATCTCTAAACATCTCCTTCAATTCCTAGAAACCCTTTTAAAGAATTCCTACGTTTTCAACAGTTGCTTAAAGTAATATACAATTTATCACATGTATTCGAAGGCCGTAGTGATTGGCGTTGGGGTGACCATGGCCTTCAACGCTATGACAAAAAAGGATATACAGTTATATAACTTGTTTGATTGAGAGCGGTTTCTCTTTATCAGTTTGGTTTAGGCCCCCTTACCGTTTTGAGCATTCTGCGACCCCTTGGTAGACTATGTGGCGGGAAAGGCTCCACCACCTCCAGACAAAAAGAACTGACCCTAAGACTCTGCTCTCTGACTATAAAGAAACTTCGCGTGCAACTCCCGCATAAAGAATAAGTGGAAATATGAAGACATAAAGACCACACGTCTGACTTATATCAATATTTGTATCAACACTGACGATAAAAGCATAGGATACAAAAGTCACATAACTAACTTTACACGAACACGAAGTAAACTAACTTATGATTGGCTATTTTAAACAATAATTGCTTGAGACTGAAAGTCAATCATTTGGAACACTAACTGGTGTAGAACTGAGAGGACCAACTGGGTTACAGTGACAATTGGAGTGGTGTAACTACCAGGTAAATGATTGATGGCCGATAGCAACATAACTTAGTACTAATATTGTCATTCAAAGACCGGAATGCAAACCGAAGAAAGGGAAGAAAGGCAAATTCATTGAAGGGATAGGTCCAAGTCCTCCAACGATTATCCTTGTGTACAATTGTAAAACGAAGGCAAAATATGGAAGAGCTATCCTTTCCAGCCTCTATGGGGTTAAATATGAAAGGAGCTTACTAATCTTTTTGACATTAAGAGTACATAAAAGTGCGCAAGGGCTATTCTGACAACGAATTATAGGCTCTTGTCTCCTCAAATGCAAGCCCAAAAGAACAAGCAGAAGAGACTGTAAGACAACATGTAGTAAATAGACTACAGCAGATCAATAGCCTACAACATACATTGCATTCTTGACTAATCCCCTTGATAATTCTGTAATCTAAGAACTGTGAAACGAAAAAGGACTTTCAAGTCCTAAAATTGTAAAGCTAAATCGTGCTATTTTGATGTTCTGTACCATAGACAAACTTTTTAATGATTCCAGAAAGGTCAGCGCAAGGGAGTTTTTAAAAAGGACTCATTTTTGAGTCAGTTCGAAGTTCTACGATCCCACTTAAGATTTGTTTCTTGTTATTCCTTGGCCATTTGAAGACAAGAAATTACCTTCTACTGTTGTGTAACGTAGAAATCCATTTACAAGCGTAGAGACCTTGACGAAATTGTGAATATAAAACAAGCGCCCAATTTAAAATCAATAAGCGATTTAATTGTCATATGTTAATTGGAGTTAAGATCCTGGGTGCCATTCTATCTTTGGGTAAATAATGACATTGGTTGATATTTCCGCACGATCAGATTTCGCTGGTCGTCAAAGTCGTCATGAACAATACCACATAGTGAGATGGTCTTCTGTCAAGTGATCTTCCTATGCTTTAGTGTGCGCTCTCCTTTCACTAACAGAAAACTGCTGGTAAGAAATTATATATCTACATATGACATTATATTTCGAGCCATTTTCCTTAAAGTATGAAGAACACGCAATTTCACATACATCCGAACTAACAACAGAGGAACTCCGCCATAATTTGCTTTTAATTGTGGTTTCAGACTTGGTGTCTATCACCTGCACATTGTTGGCGCCAATTTACAAATGCCCATTGTCTTGCATGCTGGGATACCAAGTCGAGAACAGTGCGTATGGAGACCCAGTGATAACCAATGATGAGAACGTTTTGAGACGACTAACAACAGAACTCTCTCCTATTGTACAACTACAACGCGAATACTTACGAAGTAAAAGACCCTTGTCCATAATGTGGTGCCTTGCAGCAATCTGCAGGCCACAGTTTCAGATTGTAGCCTACTACATAAGACATATTATTGATAGGTTTGTAACAGAACAGTGGCTGTAATCATCAGAATAGTATTTGGTGGAAGGAAGGTTCAGTACACCTCTGTTCACTTTAAAAGCGAATAGCAAACTAAGAAAACAAAGAAAGTCTAAAGTGTAGGAAGGGCCTGAGCTCCTTGACAATTCAGTTGCTATGGCCATGCACATCATATCTGTATAGAATTGAATGGCCTTGGCATCGTTCTTAAGGCCCATTTCCACTTCAATCACATAGCGCAAATCACATTTGATCTTTCGTTTGAAATTTCAGCCAAATCGCACCGTTTAATTTTTTGCGAACGATCACATGCGGAAGGAAGCTTCTGAGAAGAGATAACAGAAAGAGGTCATCTTTTGCTACAAACAACCATAGAGCAAGGAGTTAAAATCTCTATAGAGCAAATTGTTAAACTACGTCTAACTTCGCAATGACAACAAAACATTAGACTACAGATTTAATAGAGATCTTTATCGAAAGTGTTCACTCTAATAAAGTGCTCTGGGGTAAAAGCTGTTCGGAGTACCGAAACAAACGTATGCAAGAATCTGGAAGGATTCAAGTCGTATCGTTGGAACCTTTGCCCCCTCTTGTTAGATAAAACATGAGGAATAAGTAGAACTTGCTAAATCAAGCATTGGATCATGATCAACTCCTATTTCTTCTTTGTCGATGGACATCGAGCATTAGCTGGAGAGTGTCTCTGTGATAATCCCGTTTACTGTAGAATGTCCTATTCGTTAGCTGAAAGCTATTGTTCGGTGGGACTTGCACGATTCTTTTCATGCTTTAATTTTTTTCTTTGCTGTCTTCTTCGAAGTAACAGCAGTAATAAAAGCCTCCTACTGCAAAATGCTACCACATTCAAAGCATTTTGAAAGCAGTGATGATCAATCAAGAACACATGTGCTTTTTTGCGGCAAATAACTGAGAGGATTCATGTCATTGGATGTTATAACAATCAGATTTCGTGCGAACTCATTTTAAGTGTTTATTGAATTCGCAAGCTTTCACAAATCGAAATTCGCAAATTCTATGCGATTTGCAATTTGCGATTGAAGTGGACATGGGCGATAATGGTGATCAACCTGTCCTTATTTATATTCTCTCTGTTTGAGTGACTTAGGACTTTAGGATTACATACATCATTTCTGCTGATAATTAAAGTGGAATGGGTAACATAGTATACCAGGTGCATAGTCAGAGGAGGGAAGAGATGGTCTCCTTCTCCTCACGATGTCCAAAAGACGTTTGCTCTTTCTAGAAGCGTAAGGGCGAATGTTCGAACAGTCATTTGTTTATTGTTTAGCAGCAAGATTACTCTTCATTTCCATTGTATGTTTAACATTCTTGTTATCGTATGACGAGAGTATGTGAACAACGCCATACAGAAAGCTTGGTTGAGGGAATCTTAAACGCATATCCACTTGGACATTCTTCCTCCATCGTTTTCTAGTCTGGTGACCACTTCGATTAGTTTAAAGTATTTATGTTGTCCACTCTAGAGGTATGTCCATTGCAACGAAACATGCTCCGACGTCGCATAATTTGGCATTTGATAAATTGATTCAGTCAGTGACCCGTTTAGTAAATTTTTGAGACATATCAGTTTTCATTTCTCTACGATTTGCCCTTGTGCAGGATAGTGAGGGGCCAGTTTTCACTGATACGTGTTTTCATGAGAATTCTTTTCGCTGTGATTATGGACAAACATTCATGAGTTACATTGGAATGGATCTGGGTTTCGCTAAATTGGGCAAGCACCACTCTTCCCCAGTGTATCACCACGTAACAAAACTCCTTCAGTTCGAGTTTCCATCAGTCATACCTATTCTGCATGGGATTGGGTGACGTAGGGAAGGCCTTTAGGATTGAAAGAAGATCATGATTTTGCTTCTGTTTTGGGCTAGGCGGTGATACCAGGATATCCTTTATGCATTCTCTTATTGCAGCTTGTGTAAAAAATAGAGCTCCTGGCAACTGAAGCGCAGGGCTTAATCACTGACAAGAGCAATGCCACACCTTTATGAAAAAATTCTATAAACGGAGAGAATTCAGAAAAATGTCCCCCTCGCCTCAGTCGCTCCATGTTCCACGTGATTTTTCCAGTCTTCCTCTTGTAGTTATTCTCCGAATGATTTTAGGAAAATACTTCCGTTGTTCATAGGTTTACCCTACGACCGTGTTTTGCAAGACCGGCGTACCAAATAATTAATGATGTTCTGGAATAGCTCCTCAACAAGTCATTGGCGCAACAGAGCTCCCAAGGAGTATCTTGTTTATAGTTCCTTAATAGAGTTTCCATCACAATCATCAATAAGACGGGGGCCAGAACATATCCGTGATAGACACATACATTAACATAGAAATCTTTGCTGTTGTTTCCATTTAAACAAAAAGCAGATCTGGAATGCATCTGGAATGTATGTGTGTAAACGTTCCGTTATCTCATAAAAAAATCACAAAACCAACTGGAATAATAAAAAGGAAGAGAAACACCTATCCGATTGCTCCCTTTATTCCTCAATCTCCTCCCCCCCCTCCCCCCAAACAAAAAGAGAGAAATGGAAATGGAAATAAAAAATGAAAACAAAAGCATCAAACACAAATAAACTATAGATAAAAAGTAATAATTATTTCAAGATCTAGATTGGACAACAATCATAAAAGCAAAATATTAAAAGTAAAGCAAGATTAAAAAATATAAATGCAAGCATTATGATAAGATGATCATTGAGATGATCATTGAGATGATCATTGTTTGAGATGAGCAATGTTAAACTCACGCATGTCCAATAAGCGTGCATGTCTTGGGACTTTATCCAAAGCTTTCTTGAATTATAAATCCAGTATTGTGCTATTAGAATCGAAACAATTCTATATCTCGTTAAAAATTGCCACACTGTGCGATTGAGTCTAGGATAGCAGATTGTTCAAGATGATTTGAATTGAATCATGTTGTTTGTTGATAACAGGATCAATGCAACATTGATGCTAGCCAAGAGTGCATCGTGGAAAGAGCTATCATTTGAAGTGATCATTTACATGTAGCCTTGACTAATGGCAATCAGCAACTTAGCTAATATGAACAGTAGGGTGTGGTATGAAAAAGAGAATTCTCGCTAACCAGTACCGTCAAAGCACTGAGCCAGTCCATATTTCTTTGTGGCAATTCTTGTATTCATTTCTCGTCAGCTGGCTTGAAAAGGATGGCGTTCATTCTTCCCTAAATAGGTCCACTCTGGGTAAAGATATTCTTAGATCAAATCCATTTTATTGGCGTATCTCATAAGAAAAGTAGAAAAATGGTAACATTCTCTTTGGAGCATTTATTTAGGGGGTCTAGCAAAAGCAAGTGGTTTTTAGAGTTTTAAAGTAACAGGTACATTGTTGCCGATCCCAAGCCCTAATGAGAAGAGAATAGTGAACAATGGACATGGAATTCGCCCTCAGAATCAACCGGTAAAACTAATGGGGGAACTCAACCGCCACAGAATCAGTAGGTGGAAAAAACCGAATCCACAATAGATGAAGAGACTGCACCCTCAAAGATAATAATAGGATCGGGGCAAAGCCAAAGCCAAACCAAGACGACCCCCGCCCCTCAACGGCCAGGTCCTTTCGCAGTGCTAGGAAACACATTCAGTGTTGCGACATTAACACAAACTCTGTACCTATGACAATGGGAAAGTAAAGGACAGGGTAAAGCCTTCATATGTCTTTGCACCAATTATAAGCCAGTTAGATTAAGAATTTTTGAAAAGAAGCAACAAAATTAGCAATAGGATTGTCTATTATAAATGATCGTACACAGCAATGTTCCGAACAAGACGCAAACTGTACGCTTCAATAGATGGCACTTATGAGACTGCTAAGAAAGCTTTCTATGACCAGCTCCAACATGCTATCGACGAAACACTTATACCTGATATGAACCTTCTAAAGGGAAATTTCAACGCCCCAAATGAAAGGAGAGGAAACTACAATACATCTGAGCAAAATGTTTCAGGTCCCTTACTTCTGATAGACTAATGGATTAACATTGCTTACGTTAAATGGTTTTTTGTACAAGACAAGACATAGTGTTTCACAAACAAGGCGTGTAGTGTACGAACTTGACTATGTGTTCATCAGCAAACGCTGGAAAAGAAGTACAAATTGTATGAGAGCATACAGTGTTGGTAATGTAGGTTACTCTATCACCTCTTCAGAGTTACTTTGAAGCTCCATTTGAAGCAGTTAATAGCAACTAACACAACAAATACCTGAAGTCCAATAAAGAAAAGGGAAAGAATAGCTCCAAAGTTCTAACTGGACTTCAGTAACGTATTTGGGCATCCTCAACAACGCGATGAAGCTACAACTGTAAAAATCCAATGACACTTTGATTAACACTGTGGTTGGACGACAAAACAGATTAGGCAAGGAATAATGGAACAGAGAAAGCACCGTATGTAAAATTGTAGAACTCATGGCATGCCTGAGCCCTTTTTAAATAAGTTTTAAAAAAATTTGGACTCATCTTGCTGGGTTCGAATAGAATCGTGATCCACAAAGCTATTTAACATTTTCATTGGTGTTAGATGAGGATGCATTTTATTTTCTATGTGGCTCCTATTTGACGTGGAATTTGTACAGCAAAAGACATTGTCTACAAGCTCACATGGCATCATATGAGTGCGAAATTATGTAGACTTTTTCAGATGAATTCCTGTCCTATCAAAGGCAACAGACAGGGGCGAGAGGTTTCCTCAAAAATTATAAACTAAGCAGGCAAAGGTAGGCTTTCGATAAGTTGTAACAAGATCAGAGATCAACTCTTTCAATAAGTAACCAATAACTAATCATAAGCTATCAAGAATGTTAAAGTGCTTAAATATCTTGATATTGTCAACAGTGGTGATGGTGACGTGATGAGCCAAATGTCAAAAAACACAGGGTAGGCATTTCTGACGTTATGGCAAACTTGGAGAACGCCAATAATAAACTTAACTGAGAAATTCTGCCTCTTTAAGTACATCTAACTCTAAACCATTCTATACAGTAGAGAAACGTGAAAGACCTCCACTAAAACGGTAAAGCAGCTGCCAAATTGACCTCTAAGGGAGGGAAGCAAAAAAAGGGAGGCATAAAACACCTGTCGGAGAAGCTCCTTGGAATACGTGAAGAAAAGAAGAACAACCTAACAACATGACTAAATGGATGACACTGACTGATCACTACAATTTCAAACGCTTGTGGAACTACATAAATAAGTATCGGCCTATATCATCTGCAGTCCATCTACTTAAAATAGCGAGGAGAGTATCGTCTATTTGAAGGACTCCTTTTTAAATCTTAACACAACAATTTCAAACATGTTGCTCTGGCAGACAGGAAAATAGGAAAAGGAGAAAATGGAAGTTTGGAACGACGTAAGGTCTAGGATGCAATGAAGATATTTTATGAGGAATTCAGACGGAATTGAGTGCTTCAAGTTAATACTACCCTGACTGGGTATAAACATTCCAAGAATTGGGTGACATGGAGTAGTAGACCCAGGTCTATATTAACGGTAATAGCTCAGTGCAATAGGGTTTAAAAATTATAGGAGCTATTCTATTTACCTCTTAGCTTTGATTGACTTTTTGATTGAAGCCTATTTTTGACTTTGGGGTTGGTAAGGTAACAGCACCGCCGGAAATGAACAGTTACCTGTGCGCTGTTCCCCAATCCCTTGTAGAAATAAACTAACAAAGCTCACAATAAGCTTGCTTTCAAGGTATTATAGATAACAAGCAATAGACTGAATGCAAGCAACTATTTTATATGCGATTTACATGACTTTTGCTCAAATACCATTTTTATCATTAGTGTTTTTGTCCATAGATATTTGTATTGTTTGTAGATGACTATTCGTAGGGAAAATATGACGTCATCAATAGTAAATTTTAAAACATCGAATTCCAAATACCCCTTCCCCCACCCAGCCTGGGTAAGGTTAAGGAAGGATGTTGTACTGATAGCTTGCTAACCATCGGCTTATTTGTCCATTTTCTAATATAACTTACAAACACCCTTATTTGTTGGCAAGGCATTATCATCCGAAGGTGTTTAATCTCTCTCAGATGCCCGTTGCTGAAGATGACGTTTGTGGAACTTACGTCATGATTCGTTAATTTTTCTTTGCTTCGATAATTACTGTTGTTAACAATTGACGCCTTACCATGACCATGTATTCATATAAATTTACCAACGTCTCTCACTATATTCATAAACCAATGCATAAATTGGTTATAGCAGGCCATAATTCTGTGTTTATGATCTTCTCGAATATGAATATCAATTTTAAAATGGTTGCCATCAAAGAGAGAGTCCTAACAATGCATTTTAATAACGCATTTATGTTCCAGTGAAACAAGGTGCGTGCATGGATTGTAATTTAGCCATAATATGATACTGTTTACTTACGTTGAGGTGATCATTTAGATCAGTTGTCATAGAATAACGTGAGTAAACAAATAGGATTGCCACCAGTTTATTATAATTTTGTGTAAATGCTAAGAAGTACGATTGTAAGAGCTGAGACGTTAATTTATGTGACACCAGTATTTTATGAAAGGAGAACCTGTAACAAATAGGGGTTAGACAAACATTGTTTATAAGTTTAGAAGAATTTTATTAACACGGTACTGGTCATTTTGGTACCCTGGATGTTCAGTAGTTTCTGTAGAAGGGCAAAGATTAGACAAGATTGGGAACATGAAGATGGGTAGGGGGTTAAAAAGAGGGAATTTTTTTCTTATCACAAAAACCCATAACTGCCCCAGGATTGTACGAAATCTTCCTGGTGGAGTACGGGGAATTGTAGTTTCTTCTGTCAACCAAAGGGGAAAATGAGTCTCGTCAAGAATGTACAGGTGTCATGGACAAGCTACTGGAAAAAGACTTCTGTAAAAGTTTGTAGAAATATAATATGTCACCTCATAATATGCCTGATGTTATTGATCTTAAAAGCAGCATACGACTAGCAGCATGATGAAACGAGTTTACAATGATGAGGACAGAATACTAGACCCCAAACAGATACTTGCATGATGTAAGTGATCAAAAAGGAGGAGCCATTCCATTGCTTAACTTAGTCGAAGTGAGAGTGACCTAAGAAACCACCATCAAATGAAACAATCGCTTAAATCCTTTCCTTGTGAAATGGAATTCTTCCTTGATTGACGGGAAATGACAACTGATTTCTATCCTACTTGATTAACTGGTGCGGTGGGTTACCTTGCAAATTACAAACATCCTCCAGGAAATAATTTGTATTAGGGTTTTTGGCCAACATTTATGACTTTCTGGTCACATAAAGCTTTACATCCAGCTGGTAGAGTGCAATTTACAGTGAACACTTACTTTGAGCCCCCCTTTCAATTTATAATCGCTGCTCTTGAGAAGCTTAAAGAAAACTACACACTTTGAGAAAATTCCTTTTACTTCTAATGAATTTTTAATGAGACTTGAATTGTAAGTCGTATCGGCGAGAGTTTGGACACGTAATTTTTATGAAGTTTCGTACGATTCAAGAACATTTTTCTTCTCAATGTTGATCACAAACGAACTCAAGACAAAGGTCTACCTGATAACAATCTTTATGAAACATTGGGTTTGTCTGTTCTTTTATAGCCTTGGCATTTCCACAGGTGCTTCCAGTTTATCGACCAGATCTCGAGTGCAATAATCCAGCACTGCAAAACAAGAAATGTCAGCGTCAAGTCTGCTTAGTTATTAATGAGCCACAATGAGCTAAATCATGAAAACAGCACTAAACGCAGGAGTCAGAACTTCTACACTCCAATGTGCCTAGGGTGCAATTCACACCGACAAAGAAATCTTAGGCTTTTAGGAGAAATACAACAGAGTGCGGAATAGGTCATACTAAGAACAAATTTTATTAGCCTCACTGGAATGCATCCTGCGTTCAACAAGTGTTTCACAGTTGGTTTGCTGCATCGGTCTGAAGAGGAGGCTATGCTTTTAGGTACGATGCACTAAGCTTGGATCCTGTGTTCTAAAACTTTATCTTTTCTTCTCTTTAAGTGAGCGACACCGGTTTCTCTGTACACCTTCTCAAGTCGCATTACAAGAAAAACAATTTATATTAAAACATATTGAGTGGAAAAGGAAATATTTTCTTTCGGTATTAGTCCAGGGGAAGGCTAACCGTGGGTTGATTTAGATCTGTTCGTTTCGTAACCTCTGCCTTAGATCACTGATGTTACATTATATTATTATATATTATATTTTACATGATATGATACTCATGATGTTAAATACATAATGTTAGTTTTAAAGATATTAGAGATATAGAAAAGTATGTCACCACAATGATTCGACCCCTTGACCCGAGCTTTTGACCCTTCTTTCCACTATCCTCTGATTTTCAAGTCCAGAAAGTCTTGTAGTATTCCAAAAAATATGACCATGGTCTTGTTCAGCTTATCAGCAGTCCTTATGCAGTTTATACAGATGATGATGATGATGATGATGATGATGATGATGATGATGATGATGACGATGCAGTTTTAACGCCGTGCACTCTCCTTTGCAGGGGCTGAGGCGGTGTCCATGTACATGGGACTTGATTGGAGCATAGGTCACTTTAGCACCAGATGCCCTTCCTGACGTGACCAATGGCCCTTCCAGGATTTGAACTGAAGGCAAGGAGCTTATCCACTAGACCACGGCGGCTAGTATATACAGATATAGCCCAAGAATTGCTAAGTTTAAATCAAGTGAGAAGGAATTCTAATGCTTTCTGCATTTTGGGCACGATACGTTACAAAGTCACGAAAGATGGTCTTCATCTATGAAAGCAACGTTTAAAATTTTTTCACTGGATATCACTTTCTTATCCTTTATCTCTGGTATTCCAGGATACTAGTACATAGTTTTTTCAGTACAGTACTCCCTTACTATTCTTAAGCAACTCTATAAATCATATTGGTATTATAACAAATATAACTTTTACTCTCTCGTGATGCCGCAGTGCATGCAAGGAATTAAATTTCGACTGTGTTCAACCTTCTTGATGATAGTCGGTAGTTACATTCCCGACGTTATTATGACCATTTTTGTAGCCTTCATTACTCGAATTGTAAGTAAGTACAAAATGGATTTAAAAATTAGATATAAAATACATCCTTGCCTTAAAAATGTTTCGGAGCATACTTTATCAGCCTATTAAATTTAAAAAGTAACTCCTACGATCCAGTTCCAATATGTGGTACTGACTACGAAAGTGGTCTGGCGATTTAGCATAAAATTTCTCAAGAGATGCAATTACATTCATGACCCCATTTAAAGATATTTGTATGCATTGCCGAAATAGTTGCACTGTTTCCACAAAGAGCATGAAAGGGCGTGGTTACGTGCTTGTTACGGGTGCCGAAAGAAAAGCCAAGACTTTAACAGCGTTGAACCTGACTTTATCGTACCCATGAGCAGCATTCTTGATTGTCTATCAATCTTCCTTTTCCCAATGTAATCAAAATAATGCTAACCGCGCCTTATCAGTGCCTCCAATTGGTTGATTCTTTGATTTGATCCATTGTTTCTTTAGTCACCTCTGAAATTCTTGAAGTGATTGTGGTTACAACTAAATATCTCTATCAATCTTATGTTTTCTGGTTTAACTCCAGATTGGCTCGTTGCTACTCATCATAACATTTTCGATGCTGATCAGGCAGCTAGAGTTCAGGATCATAAATTTTATACTGACTGCAAATTGACGTGCAGAAATTAGTTGCTAATTAGATTTGATCTGTTGTCTCTTTAGTTACCTTTGACATTCTTGAAGTGATGATTGTTACAACTAAATATCTCTATCAATCTCATGTTATCTGGTTTAACCCTACATCGGCTTGTTGTTACCCAAGGAAAATAATTGAAGGACGCAAATATATCTCAATATTGATCAGGCACCTAGAGTTCAGGTTTATAAATGTTACACAGATTGCAAGATGACTTGCAGTCTGATATTTACTCAATTGTTTTGAAAATCAACTTTCCCTTTACAACCTAATTCCCTTCATCGGCGAACCATGATAAACGAGCTGAGTTTGACTTGTTTTACATTATGACATTTCCCCTCACCTGTAAGTGCGAGTTCACTCTTTCGCCGGCCTGGGTAATCTCAGAATGTACTTTTTCTCTACAACACAAATATTGTACTCTTACGACTGATGCCTCTGTTTACAACATAATTGCTTTCCACGGCTTCATATATATTAATAACTATGTATAATTGCGATAAGAGATCAAAACGCATAGAATTTCTATTACCAAAGATCTCTAGCACACAAATCATGTCAAAATCTTCTCCTCGCAACGTTTTCCTTTCTCCTTTTACTACTTCTTCCTCTTCCTCTTGCTAATAATTATTGCTAACTTAAACTAACGCAGAAGGAACACAAACAGCGCCATTCTACTGTTACTTGCATTCACGTCCACTGCAGTTCTCACTTACAATAATAAAACATGAATAACAAAATTACCCTTATAGAAAATCACAATTTTAATGTCAGAGTTGGACATGTTACGAGACTGACTTTACGGAAAATAACGTTTATACAAAATGACAAATAATTGTAAGAATTGTAAATCCTACTGTTTTGGAAGCCGTCATATTTTGCTCTTAGGCCTACACACAGGTTAATGACCACTGGGTCATTCTTCGTTTAAGTGTCAAATTACGATTTCGAACTCCAGTAATCAAGTAAGATTTAGTTTTTTAAGATACACTACAAAAGATGTTGTGTTGATGAAGATTTCTTTTGCCGAACTGCCCATGCAATGTGTTTAACTTTGCATTGTGCTATCTTTTATAGCATTAATTTCGGATATTTGAAATGCTTTAAGTAGGCCCACGTCTTACAAGCAAACTGGTTTTTTAAACAAAGATTTTGATAAAAATTTGGCAGACAAAAGAATGCAAACATAAGGGGTCATTCAAAAAGTGCGTAACAGTTGGGGGTTAGGGGTGGGGAGTGTCAAGATGACTTCGCTACGTAACGCCACAAAAAATCACAGCTTAATATTTCTGTTACTTTAAAAGATGATGAATGCCTTGCGTTCTGTATGCAGTTGATAACGTAATAAGTCATCCTAAAGCAATAATTATATCCCGTACATTTTCTCTCAGAATTAATTACCCACTTCAAAACCAATTAAAAGACCGCCATGTATCTCCCACTTCAATTATTCAACACATATGACGCTCATGATGTGCATGACTCTCAAACACCAGATGTCATATCACCGTGTTAGATTGTTGGGGTGGTAGGAGCAATTATTGATGATTGAACAGTTGATATGGCAGATCTCTTCGACAAATTTTTGATGGCATCTAAGCAAACTCATATCACTATCAATAGGCAATAAGGACAAACCGAATGCTCAACACTATGGCGCGAAATGAAGAAAGGAAAAGATGAGGTTGCAACAAATTTGGAAGCTCAGTTTTCTGTACTGATAAAGTTGCTCCAATCTGGTCGGACGAAAACTGAGGACTGAATATATTACAAATGGCCTCAAGAGTTATTGATAAAATCTTTTGGAGTTTTCATGTCCATGATTCATAGTGGAGTTCTACATACTCGATCTTTACAAATGCGTTGTCATTTTGGGGGGGTGAAAGGGGGTGTCTCGAACGGACGTTACATAACGGAGGGGAATGTCGGCTCAAGCGTGACAGACCATTATGTGGGGGGATGGGGGTCAAAATGCTCATTTTGTCCGTTACGTACTTTTTGAATGACCCCTAATGGGCAAGATAAGGTGATATACAAAAAGGAGAGTAACAGGAAAAACTTTCCTTCATTTTAGCATTTACTATTTACATTTTGGAGGTAATGTTCCTGCTTAGGCCTGCATTCGACATTTCGTGGACAGTAAAGTAAACTTTGCTTGCAAAGTAGCATGCTCCTAGTCTAAAATTGATCTTGCCCCCCTACCAACACCGCCCCCCCCCCCAAGAGACAGAAATACCAAGTTTGTATAAAAATATACTATCCTAATCCAACTAAACTTTCTTTTCGGTACTGAAACTTCTCTAATCCTCCGTGGAATGGATGAATTCTGGCCTTAAATAAACCCTCTCTAGCTAAAACTCTTCCTAAATCGAATAACTTTAATTCACATTACCTCCTGAGACTCCACTGGTGGATGTCGAATCCCAGCTCTACGCAAATTTAGAGACAAGCCTTTGCCGGGTTCGAATCCCAGTGTTTCTCTAGTATCTCTTCAAATATGATATTTCAAAATTTTAATACACTTGATTCTGAAGAAAGGGGAAAAAACTACAAAATGAGCATTTGTACTTTCATTAAGAGTTCGAACAGGAGCAAGAGTATTTGTTAGGCCAATGTTTCCTTTATGCCCCCTTTTGCAAACAATATATATTCCCACCACTGCTTTTCTTTATCATGCTTGCAGTAGTAATAAATTCAATGTCTGAAAGGGCATAGAAAAGTCATACTTGATCTATTTAGCTTTACACTTAATAAGAAAGCTTCGGCAACACCCTTTGGGTTACCCAATGATGGGCCTTGTACGATCACTTTCCATTTTTTGTATTAAGTATGGGTGCAGTTAGTTTCTGTGTAACCTTAATTACTGCATCCATATTCATATAAACTAAAAAGTGGGAGTTAATTGTCTCCTATGAAGAAAATAAGAGTATCGCTGCAAACACCATGTTTGAATCACCGGCAATGGCCAAAGATATTCAGATATTCATCCAGATATTCATCCCAAAACAACACAAATACACTCTTTTGGCGTAGCCTGTGTAGAGAAATCAATTGATTGTATTGCTGTAAAAGCAGTTACATGTTTCAGGCAGCATTGTCTAATTACCTAAGGCAAAAAAGAATAAGGTCTTACAGATGGTTAATGGTGACATGTAGCTTCCTGGTTTATAGCAACAGGGCCTTGTAAAAACTCAGAGATACGCGTTCCCTACTATAGGCCTATGTGTAGTCCAACTTTCTCGCGTATTTTACTTAAAGTAGGTCAGAAAATTAAAGATCATATAAATTTTTCTAAGAGAGGATTAAACAATTAAGAGCTGTAAATAAAACAATTAGGAGTATACTTAAATTTAGTACGAAGATGGTTTACCATCTGTTGCAGAAAAATTTGGTGTGATATTGTGGTCATACCATATTATTCCATTTCGAATCCCTTTTGTTTCGTACTTCCCGTACTTTACGGACCTTTACTGCTGACCTAGCGATAGATTACGGAAGGTGTTCTGGCTATAAAACACGGGGTGATCATTTTCGCCTTACTGATAAAGTAAGCAGCCATAAACTTTCAAGGCATCCTGTAAATAGTAACCCTAAAATACTGATTATCTTTAGAAATGATCTCCTATTGAAAAACATAAATTTGTAAAAGGCGGTTGGAAACTTTGGCTGCATTGCGTCGTCCGTTGTTTCAGCAGAAGCATTTTCTGTTACGCCTGTAGGTGATCACGATAAATTGTAACCTTAACTTCAAATCAACAGCAAATAGTGAAAAAACACTCATTCTATCTCTTATTTTTCAGGAGACGTTGTTGTATAGTAGGACTCAACATTAGTCAGGTTATTAGTAATACATTCCTCTTGTTCTTATAGCTTTACTGAACAAGATCCATATCATAAATTTGGTGGGCAATGTCTGTATTCCATATTGTAGAATTAAAATCTTACCATGATTCTTAACTAGACTTGTAGATCATTTCATACAAGGATGGCCAGCTAAATGCATCACATATATTTTCTGACTTCAGAGACTTCATAGCCATCCACCATACCTTTCGTAACCCATTTACCATTACAGTTATTAATTTAGTCAGTAACTTAAAAACTCAAGCCTCTTCCTCACCTAGTATAAAAGGTTATCCGAATTTGCCAACCCACCCTATAAAGAACAAGGTCATAAATGTGGATTTTTGCATTGGAGTACGCTTTCAGGCAGTGTAGGCCCATACTCTTTCATGTTTAATTGAAGCGTGGTTAAATGGATGGGTTTTAACATTCTTTTTTTTTTAATCATAGGGGCTATAACAACATTAACCTTTGACCACTACATGATTATGCTGTAAAGTAAATCAAATCACAACTATATTTACTTGTGCTTTTGAAGTAACCTAAAGACGCGACGGAGGTGCAAATGCTGCAAGCACACGATTTCCCGTAAGTATTATCATGAAGTGAAATATGAGAACTTAAGTACAATTTACTAGGTAGCTACTATAGGTATATTGTTATGCACATGCCTATGTTATCCCATTTTGAAGCTCAACTCATGCCAATTGGGGGGAACAAGAGCTGGAAATTTCTAGTTGTATGGGATGAGTGAGTGTACAGGTTTTGTTCCAGTTTTTCCCAGGTATTACGAGTTTTCTGCAAAGCTGGTTGTCCTCTTATCAAATTTATAGAAAATATTTTTAAAATCAATTTTTGAGGTGGCTGAAGGGGAAATCTGGTGGATTTGGGGACGGAAAATTTTTTCTGGCTACATTGCCGACCGCATTGTCTTTTCGTGTTGTTTTTGTGCTTGAAAATTTTGAACGTTCGCACCGTTTTGCTGTTTTATTGACAGGACCAGCTATTCTAAGCTTATCTGGTACATGCTCCCACCCGCGCGGGTTTGAGCCAACCATTTTTTAAGTAGTAGTTGGTTTCTAAAGAAAAATGTTTGCATTCAGTAATTTAGCCATTTTCAGTATCTTTGCTATTCGTATCTCATGAAGGTCGTTGCTGGGACAGGACTGGCTGGATCCGCTTTATCAAGTCACCGAAGATATTGCCCACAATGGAAATCAGAGACGAAAATGGGTGGACAGGAACTCTTCGGCCTCTTCAAAATGTATGTTTCCATTGTGACAGCTGTAAAAGAAGAGTCATGGAGATTTTACGAGGAACGTCGGTATAGTTTCGGCAAGGCAGCTGCGCTAACGTCTGTACTCTTGTTATAGTTTTGAAGATGACACGGATTTCACTCCGGTTACCTCTTCGTTGGAGAGGCCAAGAAAACAGAGTTTGAAATCTTGTGACATATCTAGATTCTTACAGAGGGGGATTCTGTCCTACCAGTAGGAGTGAACCACCCCTGACAACCGAATTTCGTAAGTCCTGAGTCCCTGTCAACTTTTTTCTAAATTGATAGAATCATGGACGTTTTTGCGATGTAAAAAGATTTTTAAGTTTACTTTAAAGCGTATTTTCCCTTAATGCCCATTCACTTTCGGTAAATAGGTCATTTCTCGAGAAATTTCTGCTTAGATGCTTGCATTTGCATCTGCAAGATGTATGATCATCACATGTTTATCTCTGTTAGTTACGTCACAAACGTTTTCTTTCAAGCTAAATGACTCATTCCCTTTCATATGAAAAGAACCGCTAATTGACTCCTTTATTCCGAAGTTCCTTCCACTCCCGATTCAACTTAGTCATGTTCTCGTAATTGTTAGTATAAGCCCTTTCCGATCCTCGTCAGGAATTTAAATTATTTTTCAAAATCTCCACAGGCTAATTAACACCAGATATTTGTACAGCGGTTATGTGTTAATGATAGTACTGATGTAAGCCGCCAAATATCTCCTACCTTTTCCAGATGACGATTTAAACCTTTGTCGCGTGAAGGTGTGTCACAATCCCTTGGGTTTAATTTGCACTGGCAGGTATTTTGTCCAGGTAGTTGCATGTCTTTAGCCGAAGGGAAGGGAATGCTTAAGCATATACACTCAAAATTTAAGAATGAGGAGAGGGTAGAAAGAAATTAAAAGCAATAGATATGATAGTTGGCATAACTAGTTAAAAGAAAATCTAATTAAGAAAAATGTAAGTATTTATAAGCTGATTATCTTCCTTTTTTCAAAAGTTAAACGGTTCCTCGAAAGGCGTTCAGTATGCTGATCCTTGATATTCTAGATCAAGTTCTACTTGGAGCTGTACATAATGATCTTTGCGTTCTAAAATAAGGTGAACTTCTATCAACATGAATATTCTTTGTGTTGAAGACTAAGTTGTGGTCTCAGTTCACCAGATCCGAATCTACGCAAAATCGTGTGTGTCCTTGACTCCCCAGTTTGTATGCTTGTTACCTGCTCCATAGCGATCGAAACAAAACGTCACCAAGACGAGGTGACAGGCACGAAGAAGAGGATATTTGATAATGGCAACTAGTCTTTTCCCGCGCAAAAAAGAAGCGGCTGAAGCTTTGAGTAATGCGGAGGAACAAGAACGTTATGCGTTAGCTTAGGTTTTCATTTTTAACTTAGTTCCAGGATATACACTTAGTCAGACATATATGTTTTTTCTGGCGTGGAAGCAAGGAGCCTCAAGCGGGCGCTTGGCCTTGGGTCGTGGCCTACTGCACCCCTCCCAAACGGTGACTGTTTTCAATGTTAGTTGCAATGAACATGCGTCCCTTTTGAACTTAACTGTTACTGCTCTCATCTTGTATGCTTAGGCCCCCTGTTCCTTGCTGAAGTGCATGGTCCCACTGATCCGTGATCGGATCTGTGTAGTCTTAGTTGATTCTTGCTAGTTTTCGATTTGTTAATAGTTAGTTCTCACCTATGTAACAACCCTTCCATTACAACATCGCTCTCATTTAAACACACTCATCCATTTCCATGCTGATCTACCATTGCGGATCTGTAATACTATTGGAGTGAATCAGCTGACTTTTCTTGGACGTTGAATACCGGAAATACTTTTTCTTATGTGAAAGCGTGATTATGTTGAAGTCACTGACGTAGAACTGAAATTTTCCTCTAGTATGACATGTACCAATTATCCTTATTCATTCCTTAAGTTACATTAAAAAATAAACTTTGCAATTTTTTCTAACAATTCCTTCTGGCTTGAGAAGCAAGCTTTCATTGTTAGTTATAGCTTGTTCAGAATAGTTTTGCTACTTGGAATTACCGTCTCTAGTTATCAACCAAGTGAATCTACTAGAGGTTATACAACGCTACGTATCCATTTATATGACCTATGAGTTAAAGAGTCGCTCTCTGCAGTTTTCAAGACTTGCGAAACCGAGAACATTTGGGCAAAATTGGGCATATATTGGCTGGCTTTTACAATAGCAAACGTTTTGAGCACGTCCAGACAATCAGTAATTGCTCCCGTTGTCCTAAATGTTAACGTTACAATGCGATTGTTAATACGTTGACTCATTGCTTTATTTTTCTAGTGCCCATTCTCTCCTCTTTCAGCCCCTATTCTCTGGTAGAAAAACGCCAACTTTCTTCTACATATCCAGTCTGAACAAACATAATTCTAAAAGACAGTGGAAGTTCATCTCAAACCTCTCGACTCCCTTAAGCCAGCTTGTTTTGCGAGAATCCTTTCTTTGTTCCCAGAAAATGAACCGTAAGAAAAACTACAATATCAAAGAATTTAATTACTGGTTTGTTGATACAATAGTGTCCACCCAGTTCACTCAGATTACATGATAGTAAACTGTGATAAAAATACTGGGCACTTATCATGTGTAATGTGACACTAGGGGTTAATGTTATTGATGAAAAATGAGATGTAACTCCTGCGTTTTCGTACGGAAAATGGGGAGGAAAAAGGCTTTTTGCGCATTTTGTTTGAGACCCCCGTGAAAGATGACTCGCACTTTCGTGTAACCTTATGACGTCATTGCAGTATGAAAGTACTCATGTAACCTTGTGACGTCACTAGAGTGTAACTGTAAAAAAACCGATACCTTACCGTAGCAAGATAATGATAGGTAGTGAGGCAACGCCAATCGTGAAATAGGCCCCCTGTTACGGTAGAAACCATTTGTTACTTCAGTCAAAACAATTGTATAGTTATTGTATAGGAGTTGAGCTAAACTCTCACTCTCAAATACTACATATATAAAGTTTGAAGAGATACTAGTGAAAAGTGAAAATGTCACCAACGGATTCAAACACGGGGTTTTCGCAATAGCGTCGTGCAGCTCTACCAACTGAACTATGATGACCCGGTGAAAACGTAGTTCACTTTTCTCTAGTCCCCACATTAGGTCCTTACACTCTACCGGTAGGCAACGACATCAAGCTCCATGTAAAGCCCAGCCTCTCTGCGCCATGCACCTCTAGTTAACCATGGAAGGACTTTCATTCGCCCCTTCATACGGCACGAGAGAACAAAACATTTTGAATCTTTTCTGCCGTCATCAGAACCCAAGTCAATATTTTTGGAACGCCTTGTTGAGCCCGCCTGATGTACCTGAAAAATAGTAAAGTTTCCGTTACGAGGTCTCGATACGTATAAGTCGATATCCGTATAACCGCATCTTGTTCTGGGAACGATAGTGATATACATCCAGTTTAGAGAAATTTTGGAAAACGTTGGACGGCTAGTAAATTTATTTTGGTTTAAAAGAATTTAAAGTTTTCTATGTCGTGCTATAGGTGTATTGGCTCACTGTGTGGATGAATAAAAAATCACGAATTAAAAGGAATTTTATTGATCAGATTCGATCTTTTAGATTATCGTCTCGCATGCACTGATCGAAATATTACTTAGTTGCGAATATTGGTCCAATTTTCAATCGGATTTTTATTTGACTGACTTCCTATTTGTTACTGCACGTCTATACAACGCGAATAGGCCTGTGAGGTTATTTGGAGCTTTGAATATAGTCTTGACTACACTGTGACAGTCTCTGTGAAGAGTCAGTTTGCAGTTAAGTTGAACTTGATTTAAAATTGCAGTACGTGATAACTCACCAGATGATGCATCCGATTACCTTCACCAACTACGTATTTTACGGGAAGATTCCATATCAGGATTCGCTGGCTTCAGGATGAATGGAACGATCATTCACTCGGGATTCTTGGTATGATTGAGCTGAGAGAATTTCAGTAAGTTATGTCGAACATAAGGACAGATACCCAAAAATTAGTCGAGTGGATTGTGAAGTGTTTCCAGCTACCCTCAGTTTCGAACTTTGATCATGAATGACGGAATGTTACATGTCGCAAAAACATCGTTAGACAACAGTAATTTTATTGAAACTGCCATTGGCAAAACTCTAACGAGACAACAATCTCTCTGCCCTGGCAACAGAATACAAACAGCACTATATTTCCATCGTTTAATATTTTTGTTTCCTGTTTGTTTTCTACTACTTATTGTATCTTCAAGATGTTTATTACGTTCAACTGCACAATTTGTGCTTTTAAGCCTTGTTTGTAATCAAGGTGTTTGCAGGAAATTGTTTTCATAAAGACAATCGTGTAACTGGATTTACTGTTCTATGACTACATTCTATAAATTCAAGTGGGCCCTTTGATCAAAAATTGTGCCCACCCGTAACTTATCATGTACTCAAAAGATCAGCACTTGCGAGGTCTTGAAGAGTTGCCTCGTTGTACTTTTTGCAGGGCAGTGGGAACAGGAAGGCACTGGCTGCATGTGCCGATATCTCAGTAAACTAATTGTCCCTCTTTTGTTTGAGCTAGTGAGACTTCAGTTACATTTTGGCATGGAACATTAACTTAAAGCAAACTGCAGTCTGAATTCATTGTTGTCAAGTACTTGTACTGTGACATAGCACTTAACCTTTTTACTTCATTCCTATCAAATGTCAACTTGTTGATTTCTAAATTCAACATACATTGCGGTTCCTATCTGGTGAAAGACTGCCAATGAAATTGTTAGTGTCCTTCCCAAATCTAAAATGCTTTCATTTTGTACTTCATTTGTTATTCTCTGTTTGTTGATATCACAAAATATGGAATTTCTGGCATCAGTAAACTATTGAATACGTGATGTAATTATTATTCAGTTTCGATCAATTTTAGAAGATAGAAAAATGCAGGAGAGGATATGAAAATGGCGAGGATTATTAAGTCGCGAAATTACATTTTAGAGGCAAGGTTTTGTCTTACTATCAGCTTTTGAAATATTTGAGGTTGAATGCTAGTATCAGCTATTTTACTGTCCCATAGAGTATAACTGGGATTTCTTGTACCGTAAATTATACACAATTTGACTTTTTGCAGTACAAGTCAGTTAATTCATTTATTTTTCATGAAGGTATTCAGAAATAAGCTTGACAATGCAAGTGTAACAAGATATCTTTATTTGCTATGCATAATTAAGCAAATCTCCATGACGTGCACAATGTCAATCATTTGATCCTTATATTGTAGTAAAAATTGACAACGTTTTCGAGGTAGGACCATATTGCGTCCTCTCAAAGTTCTGTCTCATGCTGGGAAATACATTCTATTGTTGATTTGCCAATGCGAGTGGAAAAGAAACTCGAAGTATGGCAACCGATTCAGTTTTCGTCAATTTTGATATAATGCAGTTTGAGTAGATAGAACATATGTATGTTTCTCTTTAACTGATAAGATGTCCATCGGGCAGCCATTTTTATAACTCGAGTGCATCAATATCGTAATTTTCCTTCCAGAAATAGGAAACTTGGTTAGTGTATATCAAGAGGACACGATCTGTGATCGAACAGCATCTTGTAGAAAACGTTGGCTGTCTCGAAAATTAGAAAACTAGAAAACTAGCTTTCATCTTGCTGTTAATAAAGTTTATCTAATAAGCAAAGGCGAAGTTATCGATACCATCAAACGACATCTTCCCTTTGATTATATATTGAATAATATCAACGATTACATGACTAAAATATGTTCGCAAAGATCGACCGACAACCTCACAACAAGCGTAACTCCGAAGACTGAAGAAAACTGACTTCTAATTCACGTAACCTGAAATTACCTTTACAATTTTCTCAAGCGTGATGTAACCTCGTTTTCAAAACAAGCTAAGCATGATTGTCGGATATTACGCATTTTTAAACTGCGTTTAGGTCCATGTACAGATCATGTGTTAGCGCGCCATTCGCACACTATGGCGTACTCTCCTAAGCGTTCGCGCATGGCGCGGTAGTTCTTTACCGATGTAAATGAACTGATGAGAATCGGTAAAAGGCTCTTCCACCTCTGTAGTGCCACAACTATATGTATAACCAGGCTAGATATTACGTCGTTTTAGGAAAAGGAGATTGTACTTTTTCCTTATTGGACTGAGACTCCGTGTTGCAACGTATTTCGTTGAAATAACTGCAAGAGGAGCAGAGTAATATTTTTGTACATTATATGGAAATAAGGGTTGCCGTTGTACTGTGACTAAAATTAAAATCACCTATACAAAAGGAACCCATGTTTGTTTTTGAATACTAATGAGGGCAACAGCGTTTCCTGTATCCACGGCGATGGATGCGAAGAAAAAACAGGCAAATCAAGGCAAATCGGTGGATACGAGGTAAGCACAGGCAACTCTAGAAACCGAATCTTGACTCAAAAATCGTATTTTCTAGCGATATTTTCCTAAAAATCCTCCCCTAGAAACAATAAGACTAGGGAAGGTGCTGGAACTCCCCAAAGGTATATGATTTTAAATTGCAGCCTATTTACCTCTTATATCCTCTTATATGCTTAATCCATTGCGATCCTTGCAGACTTCGAGTTGATAATACCAAGTACATATTTTACAGAACTGATTACAAATTTTATTAAACCAGTTACAGTTTTGAAGTAGGAAGAATTCACAACTAGTCTGGTGATTTAACAATATCAAAATCGGTCCGATCTACCACCATCTCAAATTTCAGCTAAATTATGCGAAGGAGAGGGAATAGATACACATGTAATCAACCATCTACATCGCACACAACACCATGCTGAGAGAAACGTGTAAAATTAACAATTTTAAACATAATGTTCGCAGAAACCTTCTACTCTATGCAAAAGTTTTAAAGTATCTTCTATGATACGTACTTGCTCTTTCAAATCCACATCTACGGATAGGTGGCGAATACGGTGAGGGCAGGGGAACAATATCTGCTAGAATTTAAAATTCATACTCGCTTACGTAAGCTAAATAGTACAAATATATTGAAAGTTGTAATGTTTTCAGGGGAGGCTATTGGGCTAAATCTCCCTTCACAGAATGATTAAAAAACAGATTGCCCAATTTTGTTTAAGTGCAAGATGTGGTCATTGTCAGAAAGCACCCCAAATAGGCGTTGCCAGCTACAAAATACTCAATTGCCTCGGGGGCCACCCCTAACACAAACCCCACCTACATATAAAAAGTGATACCTCAGAACTTTCACTCTTTACCAATCCCTTCCCTCTGGAATTTGGTAATCAACTAATTGACATTAAATCTCTGGACCACACGCTTTCGATGCAATCAATGTCACCAAACAAAGCTAGGACGTGATCCTATTGCTGGCTAAAGTAACAAGGGAATTTTCTGGTCGCACCACCTTTTCCGCTGGGATGGAACACCGCTGCGTTAGAGAATAAACAACAGTTAAGGCTGCCAGAATTACTTAAACGAGGATTTAGCAGTCATGTCAAACTTTGCAGAACAGGAAACAAGTGTTACCCATGATAATTTTTAGGGGGGGGGGGGGGGAATAATTTGCCATAATCGTTAGTAGTTTCTATTATGCATATGATATCATGCTATCAGTTATCTCCATGTACATCACTTATGTGGCAGGTATGCAATCTTGGCCATCTACCTTTTTGTTGTTAGCCCTAATTCTACCCCACTACATTCCACTGAAGAATCCAACTTATCACAAAAAATTTTAACTTAAAAGTGTCAAGCATTTAATGATAAAATATAACCAACCGTGGCATCTATCGTAGAGGGTAGGTATTCAAATTGGAAGTGTTTATCGCCGAGCGCCGAGCACTCTTGCCACCGTATCAAGAGCAGTTGTTTACATGTATGTATTTAAATAATCATAAATTTGAAGTAACAACCTTCTATTCTATCTAAATTTTAGGGGTTTTGATCATAATATACATGATTTAGGCATAACCCAGTTTTCCACTAACATCCTCGTTGAATACTGTACGCAGGCATTTTTCTATAATAATACATATTAAATAATTCAAACGACAAGAGTCAACAATCGCATATAATTCTCATGAAATATCCCTGCAACCTCCTTACGTTTTCAGTTCATGTATTTTATTGAATGAGGCTTTCGTAGTAACCACTTCCAATTGATCATGTCGGCCAACCATAAAGCTCGAATGTTAAACCTCTGCTTACGTTATGTAGCCCTCAACCGATGCACTTAGTTAATCTGTGTATTTTCTCTCACTATAACTATGCCATGAGGTATTTTCTATCAGCAATTTTCCATTGTTACACCTTTGTCATAAAATAACCTTAAAAGCTTAAATCGAACATACGTGCTTATGACTTCCACTTAATGCAAAACACAAAAGTAGCGACGCCAGTTGAACTTAGCTTCAGTCGCCATATTCGCTAAACAACAGAGGTTTCATAAACACACAACTTCCTAGCTGAAATGGTTAACACTTAAAGCTGTACCTCATATTGACCAAACAAGATTTTGCACCGGCAGTGGTCAACCACAAAGTAGTCGAAAATAACCTCCAATAAAGATGAGATTTCCTTACCAACTATTAATGGATTCCCTTCTAATGAAAGAGAGGCTAGGCGGACGGAAACTGTGGCAATTCAACACATTTTCAAATGTTGGTATGTTACGAAACAGAACAAGCACTTTCACTCGGAATTTAGGAGGCTTCAATTGATTTCAATAGTCTACTCTCAGGCGAAGTACAACTGATTACGAGGAATATATTTCAGTCTTTCTTGAAAATAACTATACAAATAGATAATTTTAGTCGTTGAATTCCAGCCGAGAGCTTTTTCTTTCCCTCTTCCATAATGTAATATCACGTGCTTGCCTTAGATATGTACAGAGCAAGTACATAAGGAAGATACATAAAGTGATACATTGCGCCTTTCTTTGTCAAAACAGCACAGTTAATAAGGATACTGTATCTTGAAGATCAACGATTAATTCAATGACATTTCGAAAGTTCTAACTCATTGGCTTTATCACAGTGATCATGCAAATTTCACTGTTTCTTCTATTTCATATGTAGTCCTGTCACTTTCTTCCTCGTAGTATTTCCATACGAGTAGGACAACATTCGAAAAACAAGATAAGATTATAGTTTCCAAATTTGTAACAAAAATAATGGCCTTCTTTTTAGAACATAGAACAAAGCACAACGTTCCAGATGACTGGTGTAATCTCTTTCTTTCCGATGGTACAGTGCAACGAGTTATATGCAGGCTAAGAGCGTGGTAAGTCTGATTACAGACTAACTCTTTGTCTCCCCGTTTTAAATAAGTTTCTCTATAAAATCCAATAAAGTAAAGAATTTTTCAGGGGGGTAATAGGTAGTAACAGTAGCAATATTTCTTTCAGCCTTAAGCTCAGTCTCATTGTGCATAAAAAGTAGACGAATACGAATTCTGCCAATATTACCCCCTGAGAAGAAACAGGATCCTTATTGAGAACTATTAAGCAATTTAGTAACAACAGGAGGCAAAACGGTAAGCTTTACTTAAACGAATGAAAGTCAGCTTTGCTCAAGTTTTGTAGTAAGTAGAAAGCTGGACCTTTGAACTCGACCAGTTAAGATATTCCTACCTTTAAAATTGAGCTCTAGAGGCTTTTAGCAGCCGTTGGATTTGCTAAGCGGATCCACTTACTAGGTTTATATTTTTTACCCATCTTTCCAGTATTTTAAGCCAAGTTAGTAATGTCAGTTCAGAGATTGGAGAAAAACCTGTGATGCTGCAACCAACTGAGTATTATTCTAATGAATCGGAAACTTTGGGGATGTTATTACATTCTATACTTTAAAGAAATCTATGACAATCGTAACGCATAAGTTATCAGCTTTAGAGAAATTCGACTGTTTAACTTCGTAATGTCCGTTCTTTTTGCTGCAAAATACACATTGAAAGAGATAAATAATAAATATTGCTTCCCTTCTGATTGAGATAAGGAAGTGGTACGATCTTGTGCTTGGCTCTGAGAATTTTCTCCTCAAAAGTGGCCAAAAGCTCTACGATTCTAGGAAAATTGTTCGCCAACGGTAGCTCACTAACATATTGTTAACCAATTACTATTCTACACTGAAGGTTGCTCGCCAACAGTTGTTCGCCAACAATTGTTCGCCGACAGTTGTTCGCCAACAATTGTTCGCCGACAGTTGTTCGCCAACAGTTGTTCGCCAACAGTTGTTCGCCAACAGTTGTTCGCCAACAGTTGTTCGCCAACAATTGTTCGCCAACAGTTGTTCGCCAACAGTTGTTCGCCAACAGTTGTTCGCCAACAGTTGTTCGCCAACAGTTGTTCGCCAACAGTTGTTCG